>JAHRIG010009619.1:0-17322 GCA_020311275.1 Eira barbara
CACCCTTTCTGGAGAAGTGAAGTTACTCTTCCTTCCTATGTTTATTTGTTACAGAGAGAGCGAGCTAGAGAGGGAACCCAAGCAGGGGGAGTGGGAGAGCGTGAAGCCGGCTCCCCGCTGAGCAGGGAGCCTGAAGCAGAGCTTGATCCCAGGATCCTGGTAGGCAGACGCTTAACTGACAGCCACCAGGTGCCCCAAAATTACTCTTCCAAATGAAAACAACTCATCTGTTCTTCATGCGACTTGAGGGGGGTCTGGTTTACTCCAGCTTCCAGGCCCCACCTGGAGGACCCTCCTGCAGGATCCTGACAGCCCATTACCACCAGTCCCAGGGAGTGGGGGGACAGCTCTGGGACTTCTTACTGCCACATCTGTGCTTGGGGGAGCAGGAAGCTGTATCATCCCATACAACCCTGACATCCCAGAACCACCATCCATGGGGGACATGAGGCACAATGCTGAATGAAGTTGGAAGACTTCTCTGGGGCTTGTTAGTGCCACACCTGTGCCTGGGGGAACAGGGGACACCCTGCTGAACTCGAGGTTCTGCTCAAGGTCCATTACCTGCACTGTCTGTGCCAGGGGACAGGGGGTACCCCACTGTATTAGGGGCTGTGTGCAGTCCTTACTGGCACTCTTCCCGAGGAACACAGGAAACCCTGAAATGTCTGCAACCCATCCCACAGAAGCTCGAGTGAGTGGGCGCCCTGGAGTTCAAGGGTCTGGAGGATATGACCAGTTGACAGACATTGGGCAAAAGAGACTTTTTCAAGGGAAAAAGAGAACTCCTCTGAGTTCCTGGGATTAGCACATTCCATGGGGCCTCCCAAGACCACAGCCTCCCACCTGAGCCCACACCCTACCTCCAGAACCCCCACCCCAGTGCCCAGAGCATACTCACCTACCCAGGACCTCCAACCAGGGTCTCTCAGAGTGCCCTTTCCCTGCCTCACCTCTGCACCCCGGGGCAGCTGCATCCCGGGGCAGCTCTGGGTCCACCCTGAGCCCACTGGATGCAGCACCTGCCTGTACCGGGCAATCTGCCCTCATGTCCCGCACCCTATGAGTGCAGGTGGTCCCAGAGGTGCCTCCTCGCCCCAACACCTGGCTTGGTTGCACAGGCATGTGTGGGGTCGTGGGCAGGACCCCCCACCACCACACACACACTGAGCCCCTTCCATGAATCTCTCTAGCTGCAGACCACCCTTGTCCCTTCCCTTCCTGCACCAGCCCTGCCTGCAGAGCTGTTCCTGGCTCCCAGCAAGGTCAGCTGCTCTCAGACCCTCCCGGGCTTGGGCTTTAGGAAATGCAATGGTTTGGCACATTCCCAAGGCAATTTTAAGACCCAAAAAGTAATGCTCTAAGTGGGAAGAGCTTCCCCTTCTGGTCTTACCCATGGAGTGGACAGTGTTTCTCAGACCTTCAAAGCATCCTTCTAGAATGAGCCCATTTGTGCTGGAAAATACAAATACAGGCTTAGTTCTGGAAGGAAGCTCCAGGATGAACTGCCACCCTTCCGTGCCGTTGGGAGTTGTGAACCAGGAACATCTATCTTTCACTTATAAAAAACATACTGTTATTGTTGGCACTAAATGAACGAAACTTTTTAAATGTTTTAGAGAGAAAGGAAGAGAGTTTTATTTAAACCCAAGTCCAGACAGCTGCCTGGGAGATACAATCTTCACAGAGAAGGGAGTGCTCCAGGGAAGGAACATTGGGGCAGGTTTATGTATTTGTCTGGTTTTGTTTTATGTACACAGTCACGCATCATCATGAGGAAGAACATTCCAGAAGGTTATAGACTTTTTCTAATGATTTCAATATGTGCAAATTGGTATGATTTAATCTTATAGAAGTCCAAGAGGTTTTTTGTTTTTCTTATCTATATGCCTGCAGTGGCCTGTTTTTGGCGATCTTTTTCTTCTCAAAGCATATGTACAGTATGTGCTTGCAGCAGAAATAGGGCCCATGCTTTGAAGTTTTTTCCAGTCATTTTGGGCTTGGTAAAATGTTAAAGGGTAGCCTCCCCAGGAGCCCAGGATCAGGGCCCACAGATGGTATAAGATAAAAATTTCTTTTATCATTATAATTACTACTAAATGGAGGAGCTTGAGACAAATGCACCTTTAACATCAGTATGAAGAAATAAAAATCACGCCTATAGAAGATACCGGTTCCATTGTCAACACAGGTAACAGAGATGTTCACAGACACTGGGCTCCTGCCCAAATTTCTGAAGAACACAGATAATTGAGAGTCAGAATTTTAGAACAGCTGGGCATCTTAGAGATGTCTGACACCATTACCTTGGACTACAGAATGAAATAAAGCAGCTCATTGTCGGGACACTAATTTAAACATGAAGTGACCCTTGGATGCACTAAGTTCTTTCCCTGCAGATTTTGACTAATGTAAGTCATAGTCCTACCACATAAACACTGCAATGGTTGGGAAGTAAGTAATCATGAGTAAAGGAATAGTTTAGCGATGTTTTTAAGCATTGGCTCACTTTGTAGAAGAGACTGAGCAGTGTTTTTAAATACTATTTCAGATCTGTCTTATGCCACACTCTGAACATACCCGAGCCTGAATCAATTTTTTTAAAAAAGTTCTTTCAGTAACTCTACTATCAGAGAAATATTAGAATGTCTCAATTCCTAGGGATCTTTGAGTATCTTACTCAGAGGTCTTGCACAGAGATAACTGTCTTAATAATCATGATGGGCAGAGGTTAAAAGCCAGCTCAGTCTGTTCCAGTTGGCCACACACCAAGAAAGTCCTGAGACTTGAGATGTTTCCAGATCAGGAGGACCTGAGATAGGAGGGAAAGAGTACTGTGTATGGAAGGACAAGGGACTTGGAGTCAGTTTGGGGATCCCACTTGGGTTTCTGACACTAAAATCCTTTGTGACTCGAGTCGTCTCTGAGCCCCTGTCTAACCATCCAGAAAACATGCCTAATAGTATCTACATCCTAGTTAAGATGGAGAATTCTACAAAGAGCCGGCGTGATGGCTCTCAAGAGCAGGGGATCAGGAAGCCATGATTACTATTGGGGTCAATTTCTTTTCCGGAAGAAAGAACACGTCGAATCCATATTTCTAATAGATGACTCATAGATGATTTTCAAAACTTAAGGAAAGTCAAGAACCTGCTGTTGTGTCATATTTCACTCAGAAAGCATGCTGTTGGACTGGCGAGGACAAGACAATAGCACCGTCATCACTAGGGGTGTGGAGCTTCCCATTTCCATATGGCCATGCTGTCCCCCTTAGGTCAGGGCCACCAGAAAGGGCAGCTGGGGAGGGCCGGGTGTGCCAGGTGTGGCTGGGCAGGCAGAAGCCTGACTTAAGGCTCAACTCCTGTCTAGCGCATTATACTGCTCTTCACAGATAGCGAGGCAACCTCTGTGAGCTCTGATGCAGGAAAGGTTGAGAATCTCCCTTGTGATTCCCTGTCTGACCCTTAGGATACGTAGCAAAGTTGCATTTAATTTCTAAACATTGAGTGACTTCCTGGTTTTCTTTTCATTATGACTATGCCTCAATTCCCCTGTGGCCTAAGAATATAATCTAGTTAATTTCAGGCTTTTAAAAATATGTAGACTTGGGGCGTCTGGGTGGCTCAGTGGGTTAAGCCTCTGCCTTCAGCTCAGGTCATGGTCTCAGGGTCCTGGGATCAAGCCCCCCATTAAGGGCTTGCTTCCCTTCCTCTCTCTCTGTCTGCCTCTCTGCCTGCTTGTGATCTCTAAGTAAATAAATAAAATCTTTAAAAAAAAAAATAAAAAATAAAAATACGTAGATGACTAATGACCCAACATATCATCTTTTGGTTAAATCTTTGAGGACCACTTGAAAATAATGTATTCTGTACTTATTGTGTAATAGTCCATATATGTCAGTTAGGTCACATTTGTTACCAATATTTTGTCTGCTTTTTCTACCAGATATTGAGAAAGGTATATTAAAATCTTCAAACAATGGTACTCTATTCAACAGTGTATTGGAGAATCTACCCAGTGTTATAAGGCAAGAGAAACAAAAAGTATAAGAATTGATGGGACGCCTGGGTGGCTCAGTGGGTTAAAGCCTCTGCCTTTGGCTCAGGTCATGGTCCCAGGGTTCTGGGATTGAGCCCCATGTCGGGCTCTCTGCTCAGCGGGGAGCCTGCTTCCCTTCCTTTCTCTCTGCCTGCCTCTCTGCCTACTTGTGATGTGTCTGTCAAATAAATAAAATCTTTTTTAAAAAAGTGTAAGAATTAAGGGGATAATTGTGACTATTCACAAATATGACTGTGTACATAGAAAATCCAAAATAGTCTGTAAATACCCTATTAGAATTAAAAATTGAATTTAGAAATTTGAGAAAGATTGTAGCCTAACATTAGACAGTTTTTGGAAGAAAATTTAGAACATGTCGATCTTGGGGTAGAACACAGAGTGCACTAACCATTTAAAAGAATTCAGGGGACTTCATAAAAATGTGACGTTTCTCCTTATATCATGACCACTAAGAAAATGAAAAGGTGAGCTACAGACTGGGAAGTAAAGATTTGCAATACACATACTGACAAAGACTTGTCAATAAATAATTCCTCCTCATCAACCATAAAAAGACAGTCTATTTAAAAATGAAAACTTCACAAAAGATTTACTAATGGCCAATAAGAACAGGAAAGGGTGCTCAACAGTACTATTTTCAGGAACATCCAGGCCTTTCCTAAAACAAATACATACACACAAACCAGTATTCCCTATATGGATGACATCCTTGTTTCCGAGGACAACTTGGAGAACAGACTATCATCAAAGTGATGGAAATCCTTACACTCAGAGCACAGATAATTGACCTGTTAGGCCTAAGGATCTCAAACTATAGTACAATTTCTAGGCATAATTTGGTCCTCTAAAGGCAGACTACTATGCCATGTCATATAGCACACAGGTTGCTTACCAACCCCATACCATAAAGGAAGAAGATCAGAAACAGATAGGACTGGCAGGAAACAGCAGGAATCACATGTGGGGATTATCCTGAAACACACTGATAATATAACTAGTGTGAGGAAGTGTAGGGAACTGACATGGACAGAGATGCACGAGGTACTTCTTTGGAAAATGCTGTCCCAAATTGTCACACAGTGGTGCCAGCTAAAGAGAACTCAGCATACCCTAGAATGCCTATACTCACAAGGGTTTGCAACATGGTCTCTGAGGACTAAAACTCTTCAATATCTCAAAGTTTACTGGATTGAATATTGAACTAAGAGATTCCCATGTTCTGAGACCACAAGTCAACTAACTGAAAGGTTCACCTGGGCTCTCTTGGAGGGCCCTACTGAACCATTCACTGAAAATCAATCACACACACACACACGCACAACTTGTCATTTGTTTAATTCATCAATTATTTACATATTCAGGATTCTTCCTACCTTTTCTTTTTTAGATTGATATGTGTACTCACATGAAATGTCATCATTTCTAATTAACACTGATGTCAAAATAGAGACTCACTGACACAATATTCACAAAATGGAACTTCCCTGTTGTAATTTTCAACATAGCATTTTTAATAGTTCATACATATTTTAGCTGTTTCGGAGAAGATGAGCACTGAAAAATTCTAAATACTGACGATGAGTTTTAAGCCTAGAGAACAAAATTTGTCAAATTTCATAGATAATAAGGACCCAAAGGGAAAGCATAGAAGTTGTAGTCTAATAATTTTACAGATATGCAGCCTCTATTATTCTACTACCAAAGGGCATATGTTATTACCACTACATATGCATGAATTATTTCCCACATGAGTACACTATAGTAGAATGAAATGCCTGGGAACGACTTGGCAGCATCTATAATGAACAATTACATTTCATTCTTCTATTTGGTAAACTTCCACTATCTGTTCCTTTAGAAAATGGACCATATATAAAAACCTCTACAGCTTTTTCATTTAAAGAACAATCACAACTGAAAAGAAACTAACTTAAAGCAACACACAGACCGAGTTCCATTCCACTCCTCTTTATTCACCTTCTCTGTGGGTTCTAAGCTATTTCTCTACCTCCTTTCCCACTGAGCAGGAAGCCCGATGCCTGGGTCGATCCCAGGACCTTGAGCCCCAGGACCCTGGGACCATGACCTAAGAAATCATAGACGTGTAACTGGCTGAGGCACCCAGGAGCCCCACATGTATTTTTCTTAAGCAAAAGGACACTTTCTCATACGACTTCACATGACTTCACCTGGTACCAGAGATCTGCACTTTGCCTCTAGGAGGTAGGAGATGAAGGCAATTGCAAACTCTGATGGTGGGCTCCCAAATACAATGACCTGCCTGGTGACAGTGAGACCCTTTATGAGCACAGGAAAGGGTGCTGTGACACTCGGCTGTGGCTGGCTGGCACAGAGAACCAAATTCATTTCCCAGGCTGACGTCTCTGGGGGATAGAGGCCCCACACTGTTAATAAGCCCCTGTCACTGGGTAGTCCAGAGATGGCCACCCTCAGGGAGAATGACAATCAAGGACAATGCCAAAGGACACCTCACCTCTTTTATCCTTTCATATTTTTGATAGTGGACAAGTAACTGCCTAGAACTCCCCAGGCACCTTAGTCTCATCTGTGAAAAACCCAGAGGTTTTCAAAACACTCAAGAGTTTGTCCTCACAATTGCTCGAATATTTACATATAAATAGGTAAGTGCAATCAGTTCCTTAATTTTAAATGTAAGTATGTGAATATAATTTTTATTTCTTAAAAAAGATTTATTTACTTTAGAGAGGATAGAGAGAGAGAGAGCGCCCAAGCAGGAGGGGCAGGAAGAGGGAGAGAGACGCTCAGGCTGACTCTGCACGGAGCACCCAGACGTAAGCAGGGCTGGATCTCATGACTCTGAGATCACGACCTCAGGTGAAGCCAGGAGTGGGACACTTAACTGACTACACCACCCAGTGGACCCAATAAATTCTCAATTTAATTTCATTCATAATCGACTTCTATGGGATCACAGAGCTAATTTTTAGGCACATTCTAATCTTCATCATGAATATAAAAGAGGAGAAACAAATTCTACCAAACTTCTAATGTGGTGAAGGGTAAAAAAAAACTCAAATCCTCTGAAACACTCTTCGGGTTATATCCATAGGTTTTAATGATGTACTCAAACAATTATAAAAAGTTATCTCTTTTTAATAAAACATAAATGGTTTACTTAAAGTCACCTAGTCTTTGCATTACATTCCAAACGGTTTTGCCTTTACCAGGATAGTAAAAATCATCACTACAGAAAAATGGAAGGAAGCTGCTGCGTGGTTGTAGCCATTTCTTAGACCGGTAAGTTCCAGCTTCATTTATGATATTTAGCCTAAAGGGATTAAGTACTTCCTGCTACAAACCTTCTTACATTTGAATTTTCTCAGTTATTCGCATACCAGTTAGATTCCATCCTGAGAGTCAGAGGGAGAACTGGCAAAGACACTGGATTCTGGGTGTCCTGAAGAGGGAGGGAATGACAGACCTGCTGTCAATGCTTTGCATCCCAGGCCACACACCCTACTGCCACCTTACCTGCTCCAGTCGCTTTCATAATAATGTGGCATTACCTGGTGACACTGACCCACACTCACATTCCTCGATGCGATGTTATCTAGGGTAACGCTCTGTCACCTAGCCCAAGACACGCATATACAAAAGCTCCACAGCAGCGTTGTTGGTATTAAGCCAAACCTGGAAAAATCCAAATGCCCGTCAACAGTAAAATGGGTAAAGTGTGGCTTCCTTATAGAAAAGAGTACTCTGCAACAATATGAATAAAACTACAGCTGAACAAACTAAAATAATGTTTCTCACACAGAATGCTGAGGAAATGATGCAAGTTACAAAGGACTAGAACTCTCTGCATATGTTCAAACGTGGGTCAAACAAATGGTTAATTATGAACTCACATATGAGTGGTCAGGTTAGAGTTACAGTCAAAAATTACAGTCACAACTAAAAATGGTATCAGACTGCAGATTATAACAATGTCACCATCAAAAGGAAGAGAAACATAAGGAGTTGGATAGAGGCCATCAGAGGTTCTTTCCAGGTTCCTTAACAAGGGTGTCAATATACTGACCTTTCTCATTATTCTTTATTATTTTTTCTCAAGAAATACATTTGTTTAGATTTTCTCGGTTACACAAACACAGATATGAATATATCTATTGAACATCACGTTATACATCATATCACTGTCATTTATGTGTCTATGACTGGAAAAACCCAGTACATTGGTTTTACATGGTCTTAGAAGCTAATACAGCTTAAGTCCTCACTGAAAGCTTGTTAAGTGAAATAACAGCACTGCCAAATGATTGTCTAGTCCATATTTAAACCTACAGTCTTTGATAAATATATAGATTCCTTCATGATCTTGAATGTTCACCATTGTGGTGTTATGGTATTTGTGTCTCCTTAGTGCCCATGGTTCTTGCTCATGCCATTTTGAAGAATGAAAAAGTAGCCCAGATGAAGAGTTGTGGGCAGCAAAGGCAAAGCTTACAGAACCAGAGTACAAAGCTCCTGGAGAGGGAGGGGACCCAAGTGGGTTGGCCCTGGAGTTTCAAGTTTAGGGGGTTTATGAGTTCTTTTGTGGAACTATCTTAAGCAAGCAGAGTGTGCTGAGTAATGCCAATCAGGGCTGTGGTCACATATCTACCTATGAGGTTCATGTCCATGTGCTGCTGGTCTTTTTTTTTTTTTTTTTTTTTGCTGACATCTGGGGGATTAGGTCTTAGCTGCCCCTTGTCCATGATATTGACAAATGTTTTGTGGTTGTCTTATTTTAGGATGTTTTGCAGAAGTCATTTCTACAAAGGCCACAAAAAAGAATGTCAGTGTGGTCCTATCTAAGTGGCAGAACAGGATGTCAGTGCTATTTTATTTTAACTGTCCTGACTCCATATTTTCTTGTTGGGGACTCTGGCCCTGACTGCCTAACTGTCCAATCAAGTCCTAACATTCCCCTCTCTGAAGAAGTGACCCTAACTGCCAGAAGGGAATGGGGGCGATGACTGGTCTAACTGCTTCTTACTAGTTGGGGGCCTTGATGAAGAACAGTAGTCAGGGTTTCATCCACAGAAGTCTAAGGGTCCCCAGTAGAAGTTGGTAGGGGTTGTCTCCATTTGTGGCTGCATAGACAGGACCATCTGTAGCCTGATGGACTCTAAATGAGAAGAGACAAATAAGATAAGGACAAGGAAAGGAGTAGAAGGGAGATGACTGATAGTGGGGCTACTACACCAACAACAGAGGTCAGGTGATCTCTTGTCTAGATTCCTCAGATAACCTGGTGGCCCAAATAGATGACTTCTCCTCTTTGTGGATGTCTCTCAGGGTACAGCTGTGAGAGAAGGCAAAAATAAATAAAATTAGACATGTCATAGCAGAATAATGGTCTCCCAAAGTGTGTACATCCTAACCCCCAGATTCAGTGACTGTGACCTCACATGGTAAAAGGGACTCTACACATAACAGTGGAGAGAGAAGCAAGATGGTGCAGGAGTAAGGGACCTTGTTTCATCTCGTCACTTGAATTCAGCTGGATATCTAGCAAATCATTCTGAACACCCACAAATTCAGCCTGAAATGTAAGAAAATACATCTGGAACTCTACCAGCAGAAAAGCAACTGCTTTTTTGCAAGGTAGAAGGTGCAGAATCATGAATCTGTGGAGAAATATTAGAAGATAATTGGAGGGGGTAGGAACCTCAATAAGCTGGCTACTGGAAAGTGATACAACACTGGACTGCAAAATCAGAACCCTTAGAAATCTGCTCCAGTGAGAGACAACCCTTTCTGAAAGAGGCTCAGGGGATGGAAAGGGCAGAGTTATAGGTGGGTCATTGTGGTGTCAGGATCCCAGAAGACACAGAAAGAACCTGGGTGCCTGAACAGATAGAGTGCCCATGCAGCAGAGCAGGGAAACTGGTTATGGTCAGTGATCCCAGGAGGGATTCTCAGGCCTGGCTGTCATAAACCAGGAGATGGGCCAGTCAGGAGACCACTCTTTGCCTAAGCACCCTGTAAAGAACTGAAACTTGCAGGCTGTTTACCATCCCCTCGGAGGTTCAAAATGGCTGCAGAGCAGGGTGCATGTGGGAGCCCACCAATGCTTACAGTCCCAAAGACACATACAAAGTGCAGTGATGCTCCTGGGTCCCTGGACTCCCCTGGGGAAGACTGCAGTGGAAAAGAACCATGGGAGTCTGTAAACTTTGGTGCACACAGACGTGGTCACTGTTTGACCGGGAGGGTTTATTGAAGAGGGGAGACCACAAACTTGCAGTTCGGGGCCAGGGATCTGTGCCTGGCCACTTTTGCTCTGACCCTCTGAAGTGGCAGAGAAAGGCTCCAGGGAACAAAAGCCACACAGACAACCAGCTTACAGTAAGCTCATCCCCGACAAGGGGTGAGGCAACTTTGCTCAGGAAGACATCTGAGAAGCAGCACAGCAGGCCCCTATCCCAGAAGATGGACTGGAAGAACATGTGAAAGACAAGCTTATAGATCCCAAAAGACTGTAAAACTCCAGCACGAGAGGAGAATAGTATATTGAGCTCCAGGTATTTCCTCAGGACTCATTTATTCTTCAGTCTAATATTTTCCATTTCTTTTTTTTTTTTTTCACCCGTTTCCAATTTCAACTAGATTTTTATTTTACCAACTTATGTTTTTAAGTCACTTTTTAACCTTTACTTTTTTCACAACTACGTTTTATAGATATATGCTTCACTTTGCAATTTTGGGATGTAGTGTCTTCTAACACACAGCCCAAAATTCAATCAAGAACAAGTGGCTCTCCCTGCTTTGTCCACCCTGTGAGATTATAGTCTCTCTTCCTCTCTTTTTTTATTGTTTTATTTCATTTTGCTTTTCTGTGGTGGCTTCTGACAACTTCGGATTTTTTCTAGGGTGCATTCTGCTTAGGTCATGGTTGATATTTTAGCCTCTGTTCATTCACTCAGCCATCATTCCCTGGGTAGAATGACTAGAAGAATGAATTCACAACAAAGGAAAGAACCAAAGGCAATGTTCTCTGCCACAGATCTAATCAAAATGGATCTAAGTAAGATGACAGAGATGGAATTCAGGAAAGCAATTATAAAATTAATAGTTAGCCTTGAAAAAGCATAAGTGGCAATACAGAATCTCTAAGGGCAGAAACAAGCTCTAATGATTAGGCCAAACTTAAAAATGCTATGCATGAAGGGTACTAAAATATGCAGTCAAGACTACTTTATCCAGCGAGGCTGTCACTGAAAATAGAAGGAGAGATAAAAAGCTTCCAGGACAAAGAGAAACTAAAGAATTTGCAATCACCAAACCAGCCCTATGAGAAATATTGAAAGTGGCCCTCTAAGCAAAGAGAGAACCAAAAAGCAACATAGATCAGAAAGGAATAGAGACAATATACAGTAAAGTCACCTTACAAGCAATACAGTGGCACTAAATTCATATCTTTCAATAGTTACCCTGAATGTAAATGGACTAAATGCCCCAAGCAAAAGACACAGGGTATCAGATTAGATTTAAAGATTTTTTATTTATTTATTTGCCAGAGAGAGAGAGAGAGAGAGAGAGCGAGCACAGGCAGACAGAGTGGCAGAGGGAGAAGCAGGCTCCCCGCGGAGCAAGGAGCCCGATGCGGGACTCGATCCCAGGACGCTGGGATCATGACCTGAGCCGAAGGCAGCTGCTCAACCAACTGAGCCACCCAGGCGTCCCCAGATTAGATTTAAAAAAAAAAAAAAACAAAAACAAAAAAACAAGACCCATTGATATGCCGTCTGCAAGAAGCTCATTTTAGACCCAAAGACATCTCCAGATTTAAAGTGAAGGGGTTGAAAACCATTTACCATGCTAACGGACATTAAAAAAACAAACAAACAAAAAAACTGGGGTGGTGATCGTTATACCAGACAAATTAGATTTAAACCAAAGACTATAATAAGAGACGAAGAAGGACACTCTATCATACTAAAAGGGTCTTTCCAACAAGAAGATCTAACAGTTGTAAATATTTTTGCCCCTAACATGGGATCAGCCAATTATATAAGCCAATGAATAACAAAGAAACACATCAACGATAATACAATAATAGTAGGGGACTTTAACATCCCCCTCAGTGAAATGGACAGATCATCCAAGCAAAAAATCTACAAGGAAATAAGGGTTTTAAATGACACACTGGAACAAATGGACTTCACGGACATATTTAGAACATTCCATCCCCAAACAACAGAATACACATTCTTCTCTACTGCACATGGAACATTCTCCAGAAAAGATCACATTCTGGGTCACGAATGCGGTCTCAACTGGTACCAAAAGATCGGGATCATTCCCTGCATATTTTCAGACTATAATGCTTTGAAAATGGAACTCAATCACAAGAGGAAAGTTGGAAAGAACTCAAATACATGGAGGCTAAAGAGCATCCTACTAAAGAATGAAAGGGTCAACCAGCAAATTCAAGAAGAATTTTTAAAAATCATGGAAACAAATGAAAATGAAAACACAACTATTCAAAACCCTTGGGATGCAGCAGAGGTGGTCCTAAGAAGCAAGTATATAGCCATGCAAGCCTTTCTCAAGAAACAAGAAAGTCACGAATACACAACCTAACCCTACACCTAAGGGAGCTGGAGAAAGAACAGCAAATAAAGCCTAAACCAAGCAGGAGAAGAGAAATAATAAAGATCAGAGCAGAAATCAATGATACAGAAACCAAAAGAACAGAACAGATCAAAGAAACTAGCAACTTGTTCTTTGAAAGAATTAATAAGATTGATATACCCTTGGCCAGACTTCTCCAAAAGAAGAGAGAAAGGACCCACATAAATAAAATCATGAATGAAAGAGGAAAGATCATAACCAGCACCAAAGAAATACAAACAATTATAAGAACATGTTATGAGCAATTGTATGCCAACAAATGAGACAATCTGGAGGAAATGCATGCATTCCTAGAGATGTATAAACTACCAAAACTGAACCAAGAAGAAATAGAAAACCAGAGAAGGCCCATAACCAGCAAGGAAATTGAAGCAGTAATCAAAAAATCCCCCAACAAACAAGAGCCCAGTGCCAGATGGTTTCCTAGGGGAATTCCACCAAACATTTAAAGCAGAATTAATACCTGTTCTGCTGAAACTGTTCCAAAATAGAGAAACAGAAGGAAAACTTCCAAACCCATTTTATGGGGCCAGCATTAACTTGATCTCAAAACCAGACAAATACCCCACCCAAAAGGAGAATTATAGATCAATATCTCTGATGAACATGCATGCAAAGATTCTTACCAAAATACTAGCCAATAGGATCCAACAGTACATTAAAAGGATTATTCACCATGACCAAGTGGGATTTATTCCTGGGCCACAAAGGTTGGTTCAGTATTTACAAATCAATGTGATACACTACATTAATAAAAGGAAGGACAAGAACCATATGATACTCTCAATAGATGCAGAAAAGGCGTTTGACAGAGTATAGCATCCTTTCTTGATTAGAACTCTTCACAGTACAGGGATAAAGGGTACATACCTCAATATCATAAAAGCCATCTGTGAAAAACCCACAGCGAATATCATTCTCAATGGGGAAAAACTGAGAGCTTTTCCCTTCAGGTCAGGAATGTGGCAGGGATGTCCACTATCACCACTGTTGTTCAACATAGTGTTAGAAGTCCTAGCCTCAGCAATCAGACAACAAAAAGAAACAAAAGGCATCCAAATCATCAAAGAAGTCAAATTCTCTTCTTCACAGATGACATGATGCATTATGTGGAAAACCTGAAAGACTTCACCCTAAAACTGCTAGAACTCATACACGAATTCAGTAAAGTGGCAGGATATACAATCAATGCACAGAAATCAGCTGCATTTCTATACACTAACAATGAGATAGAAGAAAGAGAAATTAAGGAGTCAATTGCATTTATAACTGCAACAAAAACCATAAGGTACAAAGGAATAAATCTAACCAGGAGCGCCCAGTCATTAGGCATCTCCCTTCAGTTCAGGTCATGTCTCAGGTCCTGGGACTGAGCCCTGCAATGGGCTCCCTGCCTGGCATGAAGCATGCTTCTCCCTCTCCCACTCCCCCTCCCTCTCACACTGTCTCTTTCTCTGTCAAATAAATAAATAAAATCTTTAAATAAATAAATAAATAAATAAAATCTAACCAACGAGGCAAAGGATCTATACTCTGAAAACTACAGAATACTCATGAAAGAAATTGAGGAAGACACAAAGAAATGGGAAAATGTTCTATACTCATGGATTGGAAGAATAAATATTGTGAAAATGTCTATGCTACCTAGAGCAATCTACACATTTAATGCAATCCCTATCAAAATAACATCGACTTTTTTCACAGAAATGGAACAAATAATTCTAAAATTTGTATGGAACCAAAAAAGACCCCAAATAGCCAGAGGAATATTGAAAAAGAAAACCAAAGCTGGTGTCTTCACAATTTCAGACTTCAAGCTCTATTACAAAGCTGTGATCATCAAGACAGTATGATACTGACACAAAAACAGACACATAGATCCATGGAGCAGAATAGAAAACTCAGGGGGCGCCTGGGTGGCTCAGTGGGTTAAGCCGCTGCCTTCAGCTCGGGTCATGGTCTCAGTGTCCTGGGATCGTGTCCTGCATCAGGCTTTCTGCTCAGCAGGGAGCCTGCTTCCCCCTCTCTCTCTCTCTCTCTCTCTGCCTGCCTCTCTGCCTACCTGTGATTTCTCTCTGTCAGATAAATAAATAAAATCTTTAAAAAAAAAAAGAATAGAAAACTCAGAAATGGACTCATTCTCAGAAATGGTCAACTAATCTTCAACAAAGCAGGAAAGAATATCCAATGGAAAAAACAGTCTCTTCAACAAATGGTGCTGTGAAAATTGGACAGCCACAGCAGAATGAAATGGGACCATTTCTTTACACCATACCCCAAAATAGACTCAAAATGGATGGAAGAATATGAGACAGGAATCCATCCAAATCCTTGAGGAAAACACAGGAAGCAACCTCTTTGACCTCAGCCACAGCAACTTCTTCCTGAACACATTACCAAAGGCAAGGGAAGCCAGGGCAAAAACGAACTATTGGTACTTCATCGAGATAAAAAGTTTTGCACAGCAAAGGAAATAGTCAACAAAACCAAAAGACAACTGACAGAATGGGGGAAGATATTTGCAAATGACACATCAGATAAAGAGCTATTATCCAAAATCTATAAAGAACGTATCCAACTCAACACCCAAGGAATAAATAATCCAATCAAGAAATGGGCAGAAGACATGAACAGACATTTCTTCAGAGAAGACATCCAAATGGCCAACAGACACAGGAAAAAGTGCTCGACATCCCTTGGCATCAGGGAAATATAAATCAAAACCACACTGAGGTACCACCTTACACCAGTCAGAATGGCTAAAATTAACAAGTCAGGAAATGACAGATATTGGCAAGGATGCGGAGAAAAGCAAACCGTCCTACACTGTTGGTGGGAATGCAAGTTGGTGCAGCCACTCTGGAAAACATGTGGAGGTTCTTCAAAAGCTTGATAATAAAGCTACCCTACAACAATTCCACTACTGGGTATTTACCCCAAAGATATAAATACAGTAACCTGAAGGGGCACCTGCAACCCCATGTCTATAGCTGCAATGTCCACAATAGCCAAACTATGGAAAGAGCCCAGATGACCATCGACAGATGAATGGATAAAGATGATGTGGTATGTAAATACAATGGAATATTATGCAGCCATCAAAAATGAAATCTTACCATTGGCAATAACATGGATGGAACTAGAGGGTATTATGCTAAGCAAAACAAGTCAATCAGAGAAAGGCAATTATCATATGATCTCACTGATATGTGGAATCTGAGAAACAAGGTAGATGATCATAGGGGAAGAGAGGAAAAAAATAAGACAAGAAGAAACCAGAGAGGGAAACAAACCATAAGAGACTCTTAATCTCTGGAATCAAACTGAGGGTTGCTGGAGGGGAGGGTGGAAGGGTTAGAAGGGATGGGATGGTTGGGTGATGGACATTGGAGAGGGTATGTACTGCAAATTGTGTAAGACTGATGAATCACAGACCTGTGCCCACAAAACAAATAATATATTGTATGTTAATAAAAAATAAAAATAAAAATAAAATGCATAGAACTCTTAGCATACTATGGATTCATTTAACAGGTTAACTAGAATATGAATGAAAATAGCTATTTAAGATGCAAAAAAATGCTGCATCTGTGGAAACAATATGATGTCTCTTCAAAAAATTTAACACTGAATTCCACTTCAGCATATGGACCCAAAATGTGCCCTTATTCAGAGCAGCATTTTTCACAACAGCCCAAAGGTGGAAGCCACCCAGTGTCCACTGACAGATGAATGGATAAACAAAATGTGGCTTATACACAACAGAACATGATTCAGCCTTAAAAATGAAGGGAGTTCTGACACAGGCTTCAACACAGATTGAACTTGGAAGTCATTACGCTGAGTGAAATTGGCCCGTCACGGAAGGACAGATACTGTGTGATTCCACTTATATGAAGTATCCAGACACACAATGTTGAATGTGGCTGCAGGGGCTGAGGGGAAAGGGGAATGGGGAGTTGGTGTTGCATGCATACGGTCTCCCTCAGGGAGAATGAGAAAGTTCCGGAGAATGACGTACAACCGTGGGAACTCAGCCAAGACCAGATAACTGTGTATCTGAAATGTTTTAAGGGGTCAATGTTACTATGTTTAGTCACCGTGAAAAAATGAAGGCCTGATGCATGTCACAACGTGGATGGACACTGAAAACAGCCCGGTTGACAGAAACGAGACAGAAAATCCACTCAGATTAGAATCATCTGTACTCTTTACATGTTAAGGTTACCCAAATAAGGGAAAGTGTAAGGAGCAGTTCCAGAAAAAGAAAAAAACTGGACCAGAAAGGAGAAAGATCTCTCAGACAGTCCAGCAGGTGGACACAGTTGAAGTGAGCCTGTGGTCCTTTTTATAAGGTGGAACCTGTAATGATCTCCTCATTTCAGGTTATGTGGTGATTTCACAGGAGAGTGTCCCTATTTGGGATAAACTGCACTGAAGAAGCCCATGTAAAGTGGCAAACGTAGTAAAGAAATGACAGCTGGGGAGTCTGAGTGTGGAGATAAAGCACATTTGTACAACTGTGACAAGATGACTGCACGTTGAACTCACCGCAGAGTAAATGACTCTCCCAAACATCCATGTTAGCACAAAGTCACA
>JAHRIG010009620.1:0-11058 GCA_020311275.1 Eira barbara
TTTAGTAAAACAGATAAAAGTTGCAACACCAAGAAAAGAAACCGAAACAAAGAGCTCTCAGCACCCGGCTCCTTCTCCAATGCCACCTTCCAGGAGAGCTGCATCGTGCTAGAAAACTTACATGCCCCTCCCAGCTGGTGCCAGTACAGTAAGGGGGGAGAGGGCAATGGCTGTCACAGGAAGAGCCTGTCACCAAACATCACTGCCCATGTCTGCCCACGTTCTCCAGCAAGAAGTAGTGTCTTAAAGATGAAAAAGGATCATTGCCAACTAGTAAAGCAGCACATTCCAGACATGGAGGCATCGACATCCAGGACAACACTTCCTCTATCCTCCTCAGCCACCGGAGATTTCTGTTTGGTCAGAATAGAGAGAATGCGACGAAACTGAATGCCCTTGCTCCACAAAGTTTCAAAGCCACTTGAGGGGAATCGTTTGCTTGTAAGTCCCTGAGTATCCTTGCCTCCTGAAAAAGGGATCCTCTACTCTCTACAGTTTCTGTCCATGGCCACAAAGACACTTGAGGACAGGGGCCCTGGAAAAGTGTCTTCTGAGGAACATGATACCAATAACCCTTATTTACACTCAGAAGCTGTTTTTGTCTTTTTTTTTTTTCTCAAGATTTTATTTATTTGACAGACAGAGATCACAAGCAGGCAGAGAGTCAGACAGAGACAGGAAGGGAAGCAGGCTCTCCGCTGAGCAGAGAGTCTGACGTGGGGCTTGATCCCAGCACCTAGGATCATGACCTGAGCCTAAGGCAGAGGCTTTAACCCACTGAGCCACACAGGCGCCCCCTGTGTTTGTCATCAAACACAGTCATTTGGAAATTTCAACTTACTGAGTTCCAGAGTAATTCTGTCCAATGAGAAATGAAGACAGGAAGGCCATATAAGAGAACTCACAACATGGTGTATGCTTCCTGATGGAAAACTCCACACATGTGATGAGAAAAGAAATCAGCTGTCACACTAACTTAGGACCAAATGACCTGCTCCTGGAAGCCCAGCTGAAGGGCTGGGAGCCACTGGTCATGCAGGTAATCACTGAGTCCCCCTTCAGAACGTGTGCATCAGTGTGCGATTACGACAGTGCACCTGAGAGCTTTAACACTTTAAAATACTTGTAGAAAGGGTGTTAAGTGGGCTGGTTCTGCACAGCACGTTTTCCAGCAGAAGTAAAATGGGGATGACTCGTGAAACATGCCCCGAGAACATTCCAGACTGCAAAGGAGACAATATAAAATGCAGAGAGAGTTTTCCCCAGTTTCCATTTGTGAGGATTACCAGACCCATCTATCCCCAGCATGAGCACAACACCAGTGCACCTGAACATATCCTAAAGTGAGTCGGGCCGGCCAGAGGACTTCACTGTGGAGGGAGGGGTCCTCCTTCCCTAGTTACTTCCCCAGTGTGCACTGTGGGCAGGCAGGAGTGCACACACACGCACACGCATCTTTCCCACCACCACATTCCAAGACAGTAGCATCCATGCCAGAATGGCTACCCATCCCCTGCGTCTCACCTAGAACCTGGGGTGAAAAGAGGCCATGGGGAAAACTACTGTCACCACATGTTAATATAGGTCCGCACCTTGACAGAGACAAGAGTGTGCCACCAAGGATGATCAACTAAGGAAAAAACTCCATTCCAGAAAGGCCAGTATCTATGGCTGGGACCACACTTCCCCCATCACAGCAGGCACGGCATCTCCTTCTGTACATTGAGAACAAACACAATGAGAGGCCATGGGAAGCCCAGTGTCCACGCGTGGAAGTGCAGCCGGTCGTGGGTCAACTGGCAGCCCACCAGCAGCCCCCCTGACCAGCTCTGCTTCCCTCCCTGACAATGGGGTCTGCTACGCTCCACAAGGGCTGTCCATGGGCACAGACACCGCCGAGGAGATAGGAGTGTCCGGAGTCCTGCAGAGGACCTGGAAGAGTGCTTTCTGAGAGAAGCACAACTCCTACGAGTGAGCGAGACCAGCTCTGTGGATCCGCGTCCCCAACATTCGGACACTCCTTAGCTCAGGCACAGAGCAAATGCATAGTCCTTGGTGCTGAGAACCACTGACGGGCTGATTCGACATCCCCAAATGCAAAGCGGTGTGTCTGGAGTGCACGTGGGACGCTCCCAGGATGGGTCGGGTTAGTCGCTATGAGCTGGCACAGCCACCAGACCCCATCAGAACCCGCTCACGGGAGCACAACTGAAGCACGTGTGAGGGGTGGGGCCTGAGGGGAGTCACCGGGATTCCCTCTTCAGGGCTGCTGCTCCAGGGGGCGTTTTCTACGACACACCTGGCACCTGCCAGAGTTCACCATCATCTCACCCAGGGGCCAAGTGGAGGGATTCCAGCTCATGTCTCCATCCACGCAGATGGGACACAGGGGAGGTCACAGCTCACCTTCTCCACCAACACTCAAGCTGCCCAAAGCACGTGGCACAAGTGTGAGGCAGTCCTGGATTTTCCCATTTAACCTGGGAGACATTGCCCAGGTTCGTCTCCTGACCCGAAAACCAAAAATGCTCCTGCTCCTGCAGGAAAGCAAACCACAAGGAGTCAGCCAGACTAGCTGACTTCACTGTGGAGTGAGATGTCATCTTCCTCGAGTTATTTACACACACGCACACATGCATGTGTGCACAATCTCACACACACACACACACACACACATGCACGAGGTGAGCATCCTACCATCACGTGCCTCTAAGCATCTACAGCTTTGGGAGGAAGCACGAAATTGAGGATCTCTAACGGAGCAGCCCGGAGGCTCCTGGGTGAACAGCGTGCACTCTGAAAGGGATGATCGCAGGACACACGCAACAGCCACAAGGCCAGGACAGGGTGCTCTCCACACTGCAATACATTTCAGAAACAGACACTACTAAAATCGCCCACAGCACTTACTGTAGGCATCTGTGGGTCCCTTTGAGGGCTGGTGCTGCCGTCCATCCTGGGAACCGGTCTAGGTGCTGGATCAGACAAAGGTCAGAGGTTTATGGTGGTCTGCACGCCCTCCATGTCTTCCTCCCCCATCTTGCACTCTTTCCCACACTTGGGTCCCTTATCAGAGGCTTTCCCCGTGACTCAAGTGACTCCTTTGCGAAGAGAGACACCAGTCACCTGACTCTTGCGGGAGACACTCCAGGGCCCTGGTTCCAGTGTTTCCGTAAGTAACCCATCACGTGTGGATAGGTCAGGGTACAACTGGCTGGAAATCAAAACTAAAATTGGGGCGCTCAACACACATCAGGCAAAATCACTTTTTTTTCATAGATGAAACATCTAAGTGAGACTAGCCTTGCGTGGGTGACATCCACAAACCCCCAACATGAACAGCCCACGTTCTCTTCTCAGGCCACAGGTGGATGGTTCATTTGTCCAGCCTGCAGATGAGACCTAGCATGCGTGACTGGCCAATAAACAAACGTTTCAGGGAAGAAACAGACTTTGACAGTTGTATAGTCACAAACAAAGAAAACATAGGCAGATTGAGCAATAAAGCTCCAGCATTGCACCGGTAACATGAGAGGAGTAAAATTTATTTCATTGCTGAATATGGTCCTATAGATTACAAATAAAACGAAAATCTAGGAGCCTCCATAACGAGTAAATAAATGCCCTTTTTCACAAAGAGTCTTTTTTTTTTTTTTGCCAAGGCTTCAACCCTGGGTCAAAGTGGGAAGGGTGCTCAGCTCCCACCTTCTCAGGCTCAGCTCTTCTGAAGGGGATAGTGGGGGAGAGGTGTGGAGTGGTGTGAGCTCCAAAGGGGCAAGTGTCATGCTGCCTGGGGGCATATGAGGAAAGCACCCTCCTGACACCCCTTCAGACAACCTGCAGGCCTTAGATAGTGCTTGTGATTCTCTCCAGGACACACAGCGATCACCCACAGGAATGGGAAGGACACCGTGTGGTTTCACAGCAGAAATCAGGCTGCTGCATCTCACATCGTGCTCCCTACCTTGCCACAGAGGCTTCTGCAACTCAGGCCTTCCTGGCATGGGTTCACGCCTCATGGATCCCACAGGCAGCATCTCCCCTTCCATCATGCGCAGTCTTGAACACAGAAAAAGAATGGACATCTCTAAGAATGACAACACCACGTCCTCTCCTAGGCACTAAACGGCATAGCCGTCACCCCTCCAAACACCCGTAAAAATGCACGTCAAACTCTCACACCTGTATTCCAGGTAGGCGTTCTCCCTGCTCTGCTGCACTAACCTCCTCTCCCAATCCCGAGCCTTCATCTGTGGGAGAAAAACACACCCACCTTCGGTTGTGCTGGACTGTGCCCCAAATGAAGATAAGGAAATGGAAATCACTTACCCGGTTAGCCAGAGCATTCCTCTCCTGAACTGCGATCTGAAAAAAGCCAACACACCAGAAGCCCCATGTTCAGGGCTCTAAGGGCCACTTCCATCACCTGCAGGGGGCGCCAAGGGGTCAGTGTGTTGGGCACAGCTCAGGTTACCTGGCCTTTGAAGGTGAGCTCAGCCTCCAGTAGCTGATCTTGCATTTCTTCCACTTGTTGTCTGTGAGGGACAATTGTTTTCATCAGACAAAATCCAACACCGTGTGTGATTTTCAATCATCTGCCCATGTGACCAACCTCCTCTTATCTGTCCCCTCATACAACCGATCCTGACACAGGAAACACTTTCACTGGACTATAATTGGACAGTAGGATCAAAGCAATTGTTAAAGTCTTTCCTTAATCGTTTTTCATCACCTGCAGGTTCAGAATTGACATAATTTCCTTACCCGTTTTCAATCTTTCCCTCAGTTATCACATGACAAGTGTCTTTTGTCATGAAGCTCTATTCTCCTTTAACTTCTATCCTCGCCAAGGTTCCCAGGGTTGCTAAGACCAGCGCTATCAGATGGCACTACAACGCTTATAGGTAGGATTCATCCTAGGACAAACTGCTCTCCTCAAGATTAGGACAACTGACACCACCTCCAAGGACAGTGTTGTGGAGCCAGTTTCCACAGAGTCATGCCAACACTGGGGATGAGGACATGTTTAGTAACATAATTGTTTTGTTCTTTATCTTTCCGTGTCTGTTAATTCTCTCTGGATACATACTCTGAATTTTTGTGTATATTACTTGAGTCCTAATTATGTACAAAGATTAAAAGTACAAAGGGAACAGGGATTTCAGGAGACATTAGTGTAGTGTCTGAACTTACCTATATTTCTCCATTTCTTCTTCGGTTACTTTCAGATTTTCTTTGGCAGCTGACAGCTCGTTCTTGGTTGCATTCAGTTCATAAATTGTCTCTTCTAGCTTCCTAAAAAGAGAGGTATATACATTGTCCAATAGCCAAGGTCCTGAATTTCTGCCATTTATCCTCCCAGCACACTTGATGGCCTGGGTTTGAATGTCCCCGCTAAATGCACAGATGGACAACACAACAGGGAAATGAATGAAGGCCCCATTTAGGGTTAAAGAAAAATCAAACTCTGGCTGCTGCCAAGTTCCCTGCAATAGGGGCTGTCTTTATACTTCTCTACTTCAATTCATTCACCATGTCACCAAATAACATTGCACTTTGTGCCCTCCCAGAGTTGGTCTTTGGTTTGAGATGGTGAAGGCTCATTTCAATTCAAAGTGAAAAGCCAAGCCTGACCAACTATACCCATTAGGATGAAGCAGGGGCCCATCATTAGTCTCACACCTCCGTGGGGAGCCCTGATCCTCAGACGAATGCTGTGCCCCACACAGTCAGTCAGCCCAAAGGAACCTTCCAGAATATGGCTTCACTGGCAATGGAAACTCACTCCCACACATCTCTAGGCTTTAGAAGTACAACCCCTGCCCCCTCTTGAAAGATCCTGGTGTAGGAAAAGGCCAATCTTAGTGCCGAAAATATGTCCTCAAAATATCCATGTGAACTGTCCCATACTCAGGGTGTTATCTCCAGGGAACAGACTTCAGATGGAAAACTGTCAACACCATTCAGACAATCTTCTTGAACGAGACCAAGTTCATGGATAGTGAAGGCAGCAAATGGCCATGTTAGAAAGGTTGGTTTGCTGTGCTGACCTCAGACTCTTTTGTTCATGGTGTTGATTCACAAGGTTTTAACAGGACACTTGTCAAGAACCACATCAGAAAGACTTTAGAAACTGAGACAAAAGCTCTAGAAAGAGAAGGACATGAGCATCTGCTTCTGGTCTCTCAACGACCCTTCAGCAAATGTCTTCTGGAGCGGCAGTCAATGTGTGGCTCAGGGATATGGCGTTGAAGAGAGAAAGGTGGTCAGGACACTGGACCCTCCCCAAGAAGAACTTACCAATGAACAGAACCCAGCTGTCTGTGAGAGAGAGTGGCCCCCACCCCTAGAGTCGGAAGGAATAACACAAAGCTGAGTCTCCAGGGAAGACAGGGACCAGTTTTGCTTTTCAACATGAATGAGGGACTCCAACGTCCTGATCTCCTGAGAAACAAAAGGAAACACTGGACAAGAGGGCAAACGTGTGAGTGAATGCACCCAATTTCTAAAGAGCACATGAAGAAACATGAGAACCAGCTGGAGAAGAAGGAAGCCTAGGAGAAAGCCAGCCTGGCAGTGGGAGCCAATTCCCCGAGGACATGTCTGTGAATTCTGGAATAGGCGAGTGAATACACAGTAAATGAACAAGCAACCTTTTGGGGACAGGTTGGAATGCAACAAGCTAAGTTCTGGTCCAGCCAGCAAAGGTGAGACTTAGTGAAACTGCAGGCTTTGGTTGGGATCCGGGAGAGTTACACCTAGAAAATCATGTGGAGGGGCACCAGGGTGGCTCAGTCATTAAGTATCTGCTTAAAAGTATTTGGTTCAGGTCATGATCCCAGGTCCTGGGATTGAGCCCCACATTGGACTCCCTGTTGGGCGGGAAGCCTGCTTCTCCCTCTCCCACTCCCCCTGCTTATGTCCTCTCTGTTGCGGTGTCTCTCTCTGTCAAACAGATAAATAAAATCTTTTTTTAAAAAAGGAAAGAAAAAGAAAATCAGGTGGAGAGGAAATGCCCTGGCCTTCTTAGGGATTGGGCTGCAGCGAATGATCTCAGTTGTACACCAGATGAAGGGACCCAGTATTGCTGGAGCCCCAGCCCACTTTCCACAAAGAAATGTTCCCTGTTTCTGCAGGAAGAGAATTCCATTTTTCTCTCCACATTCTGGACCCAAGTCTCATACTGAACAAGAAATGGACCTAGTGCAGGAGTGGTAAGAGCACATGATGAGATTGAAAATGAAAGGACAATGTGGACGGACCCAGAGGGGATCCAGGTATCAAAGTGACTAATGCTGGTACCTTCCCCCTTCTTCCCCAATGAATCACACAACAACGTGTGGCAAGTCGTTAGAACACAAAGGAAAATGCAGGTTGCACAAGTCAAGACAGGAAGGGCAGGCACAATTCTACAGAATGCATTTGGCAAAAGTACTCTAAGATCCAATTCCAGAAGATCTAAATACAGTTATCTAGACTTGCCGCCACGAAAATTCATACAACGGTATCTATGACAACACGGCAATAGCTTACTCTTCTGCAGTCAGTTTTCGTCTTTCGGAGAACTCCACCACCACATCCAATTTCTTCTTTAGCAGGTTCAATTCTGCTTCTTTAGCTGTTTTCTGAGAACTCGGGGCATTACCCCGGTCTTCCAGGAACTTTTTACTTTCTGTAAAGGATGAGTTTACTTTTATGTGTTTGCGCCATGACCTGAGAACTTGGTTTCGATGGGGAAAGGAGAAGGGCAAGACTGTGAAGGCAGGAAGGCCTTCTTTCCCTGTCTGACGCCAACTCATTGCCACCATATGGAGATTTCTTCCCCCAAAACAACGTACCTTTCAGTTCTTGGTTTTTGGATGTCAAGGCTCTCAGCTCTTGATCCCCCAATACATCTTGGGCCTTTAAGACAGATTTGAGAAAAGACATATGAGGGCACCTAACAGGACAGGACCATGGAGGGCAACAAAGAAAGCCCTTGAGGCATAAATAGAATAAGGAGAAAGTAAGGAAACTAGTTCATGTCAAAAAACCCACAAGTGGCGGGGCGCCTGGGTGGCTCAGTGGGTTAAAGCCTCTGCCTTCGGCTCGGGTCGTGATCCCAGGGTCCTGGGATCGAGCTCCACATTGGGCTCTCTGCTCATCGGGCTCTCTGCTCATTGGGGAGCCTGCTTCCTCCTCTCTATCTCTGCCTGCCTCTCTGCCTACTTGTAATCTCTGTCTGTCAAATAAATAAATAAATAAATAATCTTTAATAAAAACAAATGCACAAGTGGCTTTCTTAGTGGAACAGATATAAAATAATCTTCTGCTATACAATTGGGCTTCTTATCGCCCTTTTCCGCTCACGTATTTTTTGGGATTTTCTACGTAACTTGGAGGGCAGCGCTGAATGATGTGATGATGACCCAGTTGTGAAATAACCATACTTCCTAGACCTCGAAATAGCAAACCTCATCGGGGTGGTCCTAAGTGAAATCGCAGCTCACTGTTCTGTAGGAGCTGCACGCCCACGCTCTACTGCGTGAACAGCACACGAGTGTGCCGCACTCACCTCGCCCAATGACCAAAAGCCTCCCAAGCCATATTATAGGACAACTAACACCGAACTCTTACCACATCCACATTCTTGATATTCTTTTCTCTCTCAGCATGTAAGAGAGCTTGTTTACGATGAAGGGTGTCCTTCAAATTTTCATTAATCTCTTCCACCTTTTTGATGTTCTCCTTTAAGAAAATATATTGAATGAGTAACAATGATTCATTCCTTGGGGCACCTGGATTGCACCTGGGTGGCCCAGTCTGTGGAGAGTCTGACTCCTGCTTTTGTCTGCCTCAAGTCTTGATCTCTGGGTCATGGGATAGATCCCTGCATCAGGCGACACACTCAGCACAGTGTCTATTTGGCATTCTCTCTCTCTCTCCTTCAGACCCCCTCCCCTCACTCTTTCCTTCTTTCAAATAAATCAATCTTAGCAATGATGATAATAATAATAATAATAATACTTCATAAAAAATAATAATACTTCATTTACTTTCATTTCTGTTGTTAGAACACAATTCAGGCAAAGAAAGGATTCTTACTTTCAATTTATGTACTTTAGCAAGGGAACGCTTATGTTCTCTCTTTGTTTCTGCTTGCTTCTTTGCTTCCCTGATCTATAAAACATATGAAAAAGGAATCAGAATTCCAAAATAGCATGTTAGAGAAAACTATATAACAATGTATAACTCCTTTCACACAGAGAGAGGCAGTGCGCTACATTTGTGAAGCTTCTCTTACTCAAGGACTGCTTCTGGATCGCACGAAATAGATCGATAGAATGAACTACCAGAGGGGGAAGTAACCAAAATGAAATCACAAAAAATATTTGAAAGGGCACACATACCTTCTTCTCCCAACTAGCTATGTTTTTTTCAAGTTCCCTGTTTTCCTTTTTAAGGTCATCAATCTTCTTCTTGATTTGGTCTAAAGTAACTGAAAGGAGAAAAAAGAATTTTAAGATAATTAGCAAAAACAGCGACATTGAATAATCCCAATGTATTAGCACAAGAGACCATTCTCTGACACTTGGGTGTCACTAACTTGCTAGCATTCCCATTGTGCCTGAAGAAAGCAAGTTGTAGCAGCATTTGAAACCTAAGACTTTCTACATCAGTGAGATTCCTACTTCAAATGTTTTTCTAACATAGAGAAATGCAATCAAATGTCTTCTCATTTTTCTCCCATCTGTAAGCACCATTCTTGGAAAATTCAATCCCTGCAAATGCTGATGTCATCGCCAGAGCTGTGACGGAAAAATCAAGCATCCTAGCAACTAACATCTCTCTCCTCCGATAATTCAGATACAAAAGCAGGTCCCTGCAAACAACCCCAAATGAGCAAAACTATCCTTTGGTCCTGCTCAGTGCCACGTCCACTTCCAGGTCCTACTTGGAATTCCACACAAGGAAAGTTCAAGATGTCAGGTGAGTGACAACTCACAGGCCTTCAGAGACTTTCTGCTGCTCACAGATCGCCTTTCATGAACCCCAGGCTGAGGGCTCTGGAGGACAAGATCTCTGCTATAAACACACTTGGGTACAACCTCCACATTACACAGAGTCTCTGGAGGGCCTGGATGATGCACACGCCCAAAAAGACAAGCTTTATTCATTGCAATAGGAGAACGTTACCCTCCACACTTACAGGAAAACAACACTCAAGAGGAGCCTGATCACAGCTGGATAATACATGTAAGGTCTAGAACACAGACTCCTCTAAGAGCCACTTAATTCTCTCATCTTGGGGCACCTGGGTGGTTCAGTTGGTTAAGGGTCTGCCTTCTGCTGGGGTCAGGATCCCGGGTCCTGGGATCGCATCCCACATCCAACTCTCTGCTCAGTGGGGAGCCTGCTTCTCTGTCTCTGTCTGCCTGTGACTCTGCCTGCTTGTGCTCTCTCTATCAAATGAATAAACAGAATCTCTTAAAAAAATAATTCTCTCATCTTTCCTCAAAGTGCAAACTTCTCTTCTTCTGGCCCACTGTGAGCGCTCTCCTGCTCTGAAACCTCTCTTCTCACCAGCAGCACTGCCGCACTCACAGCGATGAACGACAGCATTCGACGGTTTCCTAAGCGCCAGGCGGCCACCCAGGCCATCAACAGCCAGCACCACGGAATCACCACAGTCCATGAGCCCCAGACACTATCCATTATCCCCACTGGCCCAGGCTCTAGTCCACTCATTCTCCCCTGGCAGGAATGGCTCCCTCCACTTCAGACTCAAAACCGTGGTTTAATCCTCTCCTGTGACACATGCTCTGCGTGGCAATATCTGCCTTCTTCTCTAAGTGTAGCCTGTTTGCTAGACTCAGACAGTTTTCTCCTCTTGACATTTCACCAAGAGCCAGCTCATGACAAAGTACTCACTCCAGACCTCACGCTGTCATCATCACTTGCCTCCTAAACATCTTTCTGCAAAATGACACCTTGTCTTCTCCCTAGTCCCATGAGGAGTTCCTCCTCCTGGTCTCTTAGAGATGGCAACTCCCTCCACGTTGTCACTTAGACTCCACA
>JAHRIG010009621.1:0-41411 GCA_020311275.1 Eira barbara
ATCTACACTAAAATGCATATTTAATATAATTTGAATATATTCCTATATCCTTCTTAGCATAATATTTCAGAGATTCTCAAAGTCCAAGCTGGGTTAACAGTGGGGATTTTTAGCTCCAAACTCTGCTGGAGTCCAAGTATTTGAGGAGCTAAACGAAAAGCATTGAATGGGCTTCCCCATCTTCCTCTGATCTTGCACACGCTTGAAAATGAATTATGTTGTTTCACTAATACCAAATCTTTTCCCCCCCTAAGGGAAAACATGAATATGAGTGTCCTCCAGCAGCTCTGAGTTACATATAAAAATGTTTGTTTTGGAGGTCCAGCAGAGAGCGAGGTGAGAAATGTGGCATGGCCATGGATCCCAGGGCCCTCCAGGCCCTGCGGCCTGAGGCCGGCGGGTGGCCTGGGTGGCCCAGGGAAATGTCGCGGTCTGTGACCTGCAGAGACCCAGCGCCCTCGCTGTGGCTGCCCTGGCTGAAGCAGCTGCGAGCTTCTCTGCACCCCGACCCCCACCTTGGCCTCAATGGTGGAGACCTCTTGGAGCCTGGACCCCGCCTGCTGCCCACTCCATGGGCACAATTCTGTGGGGCCTCTGCCAAGTCCCTGCCCAAGCACGCAGGCGCGCAGGACCTTTGGACATCGGGTGTGGCACAGTGAGAAGAATGGCGGCCACGCGAATGCCGCGGACCGCCTTTGGGGCTGCCAAGGGCCTGAGACAGCGGGTCTGCGTGGAGGCAAGCTCGGCCACCTTTGGGCTTTGGAGCCGCACATGTCCGGCCCTGGGATGACCGCTCTGTCCCCACTGGATGAAACCTCACCTTCTATGGAGAACGGTGGACAGAGGCCCTAAAGTCCCAAAAGGTGAGCGAAGCCCAGGTCGACGATGGCTGGAACCGTTAACGGGCCACAGGCGGTTGGTCTTCCTTCCACTAAACGTTGATGTTGGAAGATCGACATGGGAGAATTACGTGCCCATTTGGCCAATGGGAAGACCACCCTTCAAGAGGATTTACTGGCTGTATTTTTTTTTTTAAGATTTTATTTAATTTGACAGGCAGAGAGGCAGGCAGAGAGAGAGGAAGGGAAGCAGGCTCGCTGCTGAGCAGAGAGCCTAATGTGGGACTCGATCCCAGGACTCTGGGATCATGACCCGAGCTGAAGGCAGAGGCTTTAACCCATGAGCCATCCAGGCGCGCCCCTACTGTCCGTTTTTAGAAGGCCTCTGTACATAATATGAAAAACCTGCTCTCAGCCCTGCCCCCCCCCAACCTTTCAAAGGAAAACTTTTGCCACATCTAGGCCTTCTAGATGTAGAGGTTGCTGACATATGATAAAGTTCAGTTAGAAAAAACCACATGTCTTGCAAATGCCTAGTTTTTTTTGAAAATAATAGAAAAGACATATCTTTTGAGAATGACTTTGAAATGGAATTGCTAAACCACCTCTCAAAGGAATGTCAGAGTGACATGTGTCCATGTTTCTTCAGTGGTTTGTTCAGTTTGTTCATGTCCTTTAGAGGACATGAAGTAGACGACCTTGAGGAAGAAAATAAGGTTCGGTGCCAGACTGGTCATATTTACATGACATTTTCATATTACAACCATTGTTCTGTGTGTGTGTTTTATCCCTCAACTACTGTATATATAGTTGACAATGATAAGTACATTTTTTTTTCATTTTAATAAACATATAATCTATTTTTATCCCCAGGGGTACAGGTCTGTGAATCGCCAGGTTTACACCTTTCACAGCACTCATCATAGCACATACCCTCCCCAATGTCCATTTCCCCACCACCCTCTCCTGTCCCCCTCCCCCCAGCAACCCTCAGTCTGTTTTTTGAGATTGAGTCTTTTATGGTTTGTCTCCCTCCCAATCCCATCTTTTCATTTTTTCTTTTCCTACCTCCCCCCAACCCCCCCACATTGCATCTCCACTTCCTCATATCAAAGAGATCATATGATAGTTGTCTTTCTCTGATTGACTTATTTCGCTAAGCATGATACCCTCTAGTTCCATCCATGTCATCGCAAATGGCAAGATTTCATGTCTTTTGATGGCTGCATAGTATTCCATTGTGTATATATACCACCTCTTCTTTATCCATTCATCTGTTGATGGACATCTAGGCTCTTTCCACAGTTTGGCTATTGTGGACATTGCTGCTATAAACATTCGGGTGCACATGCCAATTCAGAGCACCACATTTGTATCTTTAGGATATATACCCAGTAGTGCAATTGCTGGGTCATAGGGTAGCTCTATTTTCAGTTTTTTGAGGTACCTCCACACTGTTTTCCAGTGTGGTTGCACCAGCTTGCATTCCCACCAGCAGTGTAGGAGGGTTCCCCTCTCTCCGCATCCTCGCCAGCATCTGTCATTTCTTGACTTGTTAATTTTAGCCATTCTGACTGGTGTGAGGTGGTATCTCATTGTCGTTTTGATTTGTATTTCCCTGATGCCGAGTGATGTGGAGCATTTTTTCATGTGTCTGTTGGCCATCTGGATGTCTTCTTTGCAGAAATGTCTGCTCATGTCCTCTGCCCATTTCCTGATTGGATTCTTTGTTCTTTGGGTGTTGAGTTTGCTAAGCTCTTTATAGATTTTGGACACTAGCCCTTTATCTGATATGTCGTTTGCAAATATCTTCTCCCATTCTGTCAGTTGTCTTTTGGTTTTGTTAACTGTTTCCTTTGCTGTGCAAAAGCTTTTGATCTTGATGAAATCCCAATAGTTCATTTTTGCCCTTGCTTCTGTTGTCTTTGGTGATGTTCCTAGGAAAAAGTTTCTGTGGTTGAGGTCAAAGAGGTTGCTGCCTGCATTCTCCTCAAGGATTTTGATGGATTCCTTTCTCACATTGAGGTCCTTCATCCATTTTGAGTCTATTTTCGTGTGTGGTGTAAGGAAATAGTCCAATTTCATTTTTCTGCATGTGGCTGTCCAATTTTCCCAGCACCATTTGTTGAAGAGGCTGTCTTTTTTCCATTGGATATTCATTCCTGCTTTGTCAAAGATTAGTTGACCATAGAGTTGAGGGTCTATTTCTTGGCTTTCTATTCTGTTCCATTGATCTATATGTCTGTGTTTGTGCCAGTACCATACTGTCTTGATGATGACAGCTTTGTAATAGAGCTTGAAGTCTGGAATTGTTATGCCACCGGCTTTGGCTTTCTTTTTCAATATTCCTTTGGCTATTCGAGGTCTTTTCTGGTTCCATATAAATTTTAGGATTATTTGTTCTATTTCTTTAAAAAAATGGTGGGATTTTGATAGGGATTGCATTAAATGTGTAGATTGCTTTAGGTAGAATAGACATTTTCACAATATTTGTTCTTCCAATCCATGAGCATGGAATATTTTTCCATTTCTTTGTGTCTTCCTCAATTTCTTTCATGACTACTTTGTAGTTTCTGAGTATAGATTCTTTGCCTCTTTGGTTAGATTTATTCCTAGGTATCTTATGGTTTTGGGTGCGATTGTAAATGGGACTGACCCCTCAATTTCCTTTTCTACTCTCTTGTTGTTAGTGTAAAGAAATGTGACTGATTTCTGTGCATTGACTTTATATCCTGACACTTACTGAATTCCTGTACAAGTTCTAGCAGTTTTGGAGTGGAGTTTTTGGGTTTTCCACATAGTATCATATCATCTGCAAAGAGTGATAGTTTGACTTCTTCTTTGCCAATTTGGATGCCTTTAATTTCTTTTTGTTGTCTGATTGCTGAGGCTAGGACTTCTAGTACTATGTTGAACAGCAGGGCGATAACGGACATCCCTGCTGTGTTCCTGACCTTAGCGGAAAAGCTTTCAGTTTTTCTCCATTGAGAATGATATTTGCAGTGGGTTTTTCATAGATGGCTTTGATAATATTGAGGTATGTGCCTTCTATCCCTACACTTTGAAGAGTTTTAATCAGGAAGGGATGCTGCACTTTGTCAAATGCTTTTTCAGCATCTATTGAGAGTATCATATGGTCCTTGTTCTTTCTTTTATTAATGTATTGCATCACATTGATGGATTTGCGGATGTTGAACCAACCTTGCAGCCCTGGAATAAATCCCACTTGGTCGTGGTGAATAATCCTTTTAATGTACTGTTGGATCCTACTGGCCAGTATTTTGGTGAGAATTTTCGCATCTGTGTTCATCAAGGATATTGGTCTGTAATTATCTTTTTTGGTGGGATCCTTGTCTGGTTTTGGGATCAAGGTGATGCTGGCCTCATAGAATGAATTTGGAAGTTTTCCTTCCATTTCTATTTTTTGGAACAGATTCAGGAGAATAGGAATTAATTCTTCTTTAAATGTTTGGTAGAATTCCCCTGGGAAGCTATCTGGTCCTGTACATTTGTTTGTTTGGAGATTTTTGATGACTGTTTCAATCTCCTTACTGGTTATGGGTCTGTTCAGTTTATCTATTTCTTCCCGGTTCAGTTGTGGTAGTTCATATGTCTCTAGAAATGCATCCATTTCTTCCAGGTTGTCAAAATTGTTGGCGTAGGGTTGCTCGTAGTATGTTCTTATAATTGTTTGTATTTCTTTGTTGTTGGTTGTGATCTCTCCTCTTTCATTCATGATTTTAATTTGGGTCCTTTCTCTTTTCTTTTTGATAAGTCTGGCCAGGGATTTGTCAATCTTATTAATTCTTTCAAAGAACCAGCTCGTATTTTCATTGATTTGTTCTATCATTTTTTTAGTTTCTGTTTTGTTGATTTCTGCTCTGATCTTTATTATTTCTCTTCTCTTCCTGGGTTTAGGCTTTCTTTGTTGTTCTTTCTCCAGCTCCTTTAGGTGTAGGGTTAGGTTGTGTATTTGAGACCTTTCTTGTTTCTTGAGAAAGGCTTGCAACGCTATATATTTTCCTCTCAGGACTGCCTTTGTTGTGTCCCACAGATTTTGAACCGTTGTGTGTTCATTATCATTTCTTTAAATGAATTTTTTCAATTCTTCTTTAATTTCCTGGTTGACCCATTCATTTTTTAGAAGGATTCTGTTTATTCTCCATGTTTTTGCGTTCTTTCCAAATTTCCTCTTGTGTTTGAGTTCTAGCTTCAGAGCATTGTTTTCTGTAAACATGCAGGGAATGATCTCAATCTTTCAATACCGGTTGAGACCTAATTTATGACCCAGGATGTGGTCTATTCTGGAGAATGTTCCATGTGCACTAGAGAAGAATGTATATTCTTTTGCTTTGGGATGGAATGTTCTGAATGTATCTGTGATGTCCATCTGGTCCGGTGTGTCATTTAAGGCCTTTATTTCCTTGTTGATCTTTTGCTTAGATGATCTGTCCATTTCAGTGAGGGGAATGTTAAAGTCCCCTGCTATTATTGTATTACTGTCAATGTATTTCTTTTATTTTGTTGTTAATTGGTTTATATAGTTGACTGCTTCCATGTTAGGGGCATAGATATTTAAGATCGTTAGGTCTTCTTTTTGGACAGACACTTTGAGTATGATATAGTGTCCTTCCTCATCTCTTATTATAGTCTTTGGCTTAAAATCTAATTGATCTAATATGAGGATTGCCACCCCAGCTTTCTTCAGCATGCTGTCCATTAGCATGGTACATTGTTTTCCACCCCCTCACTTTAAATCTGGAGGTGACTTCGGGTCTAAAATGAGTTTCTTGTAGGCAGCATATTGATGGGTTTTGTTTTTTTATCCATTCTGATACCCTGTGTCTTTTGATTGGGGCATTTAGCCCATTAACATTCAGGGTAACTATTGATAGATATGAATTTATTGCCATTCTATTGCCTTTAAGGTGACTGTTACGGTATATAGTCTCTGTTTCTTTCTGATCTACTACTTTTAGGGTCTCTCTTTGCTTAGAGGACCCTTTTCAGTATTTCCTGTAGAGCTGGTTTGATGTTTGCAAATTCTTTCAGCTTTTGTTTGTCCTGGAAGCTCTTTATCTCTCCTTCTATTTTCAATGATAGCCTAGCCGGATATAGTATTCTTGGCTGCATGTTTTTCTCCGTTAGTGCTCTGAATATATCATGCCAGTTCTTTCTGGCCTGCCAGGTCTCTGAGGATAGGTCAGCTGCCAATCTAATGTTTTTACCCTTGTATGTAACAGACTTCTTTTCCCGGGCTGCTTTCAGGATTTTCTCTTTGTCACTAAAACTTGTAAATTTTACTATCAGGTGACGAGGTGTGGACCTATTTTTATTGATTTTGAGGGGCATTCTCAGCATCTCCTGGATTTTTATGTTTGTTCCCTTTGCCATAGTATCGAAATTCTCTCCAAATTTGTCTCCAATTGTCTCTCTCTTTCTTCTTTTTCTGGAATCTCAATTATTCTAATGTTGTGTCATCTTATGGTGTTGCTTATCTCCAATTCTCTCCTCATGGTCCAGTATTTGTTTGTCTCCCTTTTGCTCAGCTTCTTTATTCTCTGTCATTTGGTCTTCTATGTCACTAATCTTTCTTCTGCCTCATTTATCCTAGCAGTAAGAGCTTCCATTTTTTATTGCACCTCATTAATAGCTTTTTTTATTTCAACTTGGTTAGATTTTAGTTCTTTTATTTCTCCAGAAAGGGCTTTTATCTCTCCAGAGAGGGTTTCCCTACTATCTTCTATGCCTTTTTCGAGCCCGGCTAGAACCTTGAGAATCGTCATTCTGAACTCTAGATCTGTCATATTACCAATGTCTGTATTGATTAGGTCGCAAGCCTTTGGTACTGCCTCTTGTTTTTTTTTTTTTTTTTTTTTGTGGTGAGTTTTTCCACCTTGTTATTTTGTCCAGATAAGATTTGCTTTCTCCTGCTGTGGAATTCCGCTGTTCTTGGTGAGTGAAGTTAGTCTTGCCTGCGTTTCTTGATCTTCTGGGGGATGAGCCTGTTGTAGTGATTCTCAAGTGTCTTTGCCATAGGCAGAATTGCACCACCCTTGCCAGGGGCCGGGCGAAGTAATCTGCTCAGGTTTGCTCTTGGGAGCTTTTGTTCCCTGAGTGCTTTCTGTAGACTTCAGGAGGACGGGAATGAAGATGGCGGCCTCCCAATCTCCAGCCCGGAGGAGCCGAGAGCTTGCAGTCCCACTCCTCAGTGCGCCCTCAGAGAAAAGCGCCCAACCGCCCTGCCTCCCTGGCCTGTGGTTGCACCTGGAGGAAAGCAGTCAATTGCTTGCACTTGGAGGAAAGTGCCCGGTCGCTTCCATCTCCATGGCTTCAAACCGCGCTCCGAGCCCACCCAGCCTGCGACCAGCTCAAGGTAACCCCGGGCTGAGAGCTCACTCCTCAGCTTTGTCGCTGTAGCCAGCTTCCCTGCTCTAATACTTGCCAGCTCTGCGGCACTCAGACACCCCCATTCCTTTTGTGACCCCGCGGGACCTGGTGTTACGCTTACCCTGCCTGGGTTTCCCCCTGGTTTAGCCTCTGGAGCAATGTCCCTCCGTGGAGCAGACTTTTAAAAGTCCCGATTTTGTGCTCCATTTCTCTGCTGCTTGCCGGGAGCTGGCCCCTTCCCCCGTGGTCTGTCTTCCCATTGCTTTGGATTCACTTCTCCACAGGTCCTACCTTTCAGAAAATGATCAGTTTTCTGTTTCTAGAATTGATGCTCTTCTTCTCTTCAGTTTCCTGTGGATTTGTAGGTGTTCACAATGGTTAGATAAGCTATCTAGCTGATCTCCTGCTACCGGATGTTGTCTCAACCTGCTACTTCTCCGCCATCTTGACTCCTCCCCTCGGATGTGTTTGTTCTTCTATTGTAATAACTGTCAGTGTGTGTGCACCTCTTTCAATAGAAACATACCCCCTTGATAATATTTGTATAGTCTAGATCGAATAATGAATTCTTTCAGAAGCATTATACGTTGTGTACTCTTACTTAGGTCTGTTGTAATTGCACATTAAGGGGATGCAGTACATTAATTGTAACCCTGCCAGTATCTTTATCTGGAGGCTTGTTGCCATTTTTGTCTTTTCTGAAAACTTTATCGCCAAGAAAGGCAGGATTACATTTTTTCCTTTCAGATGGAGTTGGTGTAGTGTATTCTTGGTTAACAAAATACTCATACTTTGGGGACTTTGAAATGGTAAATATTCATGGTGTGTAAAAAAGCATGATACCTAACTACCATATTAATTACATTAAAATGCTTTATTTTGTAGATACATATGTGGGGCCTAGAAGTCAAACTGTAAACTGCTTGTGATTATGGGTGACTTTGTTCTTTGCTTCTTGTGTTTTTCAATTTCATTTTATGCAATTTCCTTTTGGGGTGCCTGGGTGAATCAGTGGGTTAAGCCTGAGATCAAGCCCCACACCAGGCTCTCTGCTCAGTGGGGAGTCTGCTTACCCCTCTCTCTCTGCCTGCCTCCCTGCCTACTTGTGATCTCTCTCTCTGCCAAATAACTAAAACATTTTAAATAAGAAAAAAAGTAAAGTCACTTTTTTGGATAACAGTATGTATCTTGCCCATTTTTGAAAAGTGTAGAAGAATTTGGTAAAATACTCTATTTGAAAATACATTAGAATGAAATTCATTTTAGAATAATGACTATCAGTACCAAGAAATAATCCTTTTAACATTATCTGTAAAATATGGCATGCACAGCTTCATCAGGCACAGACCTGTTTTACTGCTCTCCTAGTGAAATGCTCTATGTAGCATTCATAAAATGTTATAATAAATACTCTTTATGCTAAAAAATGATTCTTTTAATATTTATTTTTAATTTCTTTTCAGTGTAACAGAATTCACTGTTTATGCACCACACCCAGTGCTCCATGCAATGCGTGCCCTCCATAATACCCACCACCAGGCTCACCCAACCTCCCACCCCCTGCCCCTTCAAAACCCTCAGATTGTTTTTCAGAGTCCATAGTCTCTCATGGTTCCTTTCCCCCTCCAATTTCCCTCAACTCCCTTCTTTTCGCCATCTCCCCATGTTGAAGACATAAAAAATGATTCATATGCTCCCAACCCATATAACGTGTAAAAGACCTGATGATAACATAGTGCCTGAGTTAATCTGATATGAATCATAGCGTTATGATCCAACACAGTGTGCATCTCTGACAGGTGCACTACAAATGGCATTGCAATCTGCAGCCACAAGACGCATTGAATCCTTGATTTACCAATGTACATTTTATAGCTAGAATATTCATATCTTAACTCTGCTTAAATAAAAATAGCCATACTGGTAGTAGTAAGAAATGTTTCTTGTTGAAGTGTAAATAAAAGCAGGAGGCAAAATGAAGTGGTAATCATTTCAGCTCTTTTCTCAGCACATTGTCTCTCAAAGTGACAGAAAAACGAATTGCAAGAAGTACTGGAATGGTTTTATATTTAAATTATCTCCTCGTGGAATTGTTTAATCCTAAGTGGCTGAACTGATGAATGCATGCAATAGAATACAGTCAACACAAACATGCATCTTTCTTTGTGCATCTGTACAGTAAAAGAGTGAACAAAAAGATCAAGTTGGGAAAGTATCCAGTTCCATTAGTAAAGATGTGGAGCGTGCACAGAACCATAGGTATTTTAATGAAGAATCATGGAAGAATATAAACCACTTGAATGAAAATTATAAGCACCAATTTCAATATCATTGACAGCTGAATTTGGAAAGAAGTATTTAACCTGTATCTATAAAACATAAAACAGGTGTGATGGGTCTCCTAGGGTGCTCACGGAAAAAGAAGTAATGTACTGGTATTTCAAGTTTAAACCTAGTTCATTACTAGGTAGTAACGTAAAATTTTTCTCTGTCAACAAAGAATGGTTTGGGATATTTCCTGAGTATATGCACCATCCAAAATTTTGTTTAAAAAAAAAAAATTGTAGCAGGGCACACAGTATTTTCTCTGAACTAATGAAATAATGTGGTACCAGAGAAGTGACCTTCATCTGTTTTTGTTTTGTTTTCATAAAGTATTAGAACAATTCTATTAAGTATTTTCTACCCATCTTTGTAGCATATTTTTGGTAGAAATACTCCTAGAAACCTACACTTTTGTCTATTGGCTCAATAATGGTGACACTTAAAAAATTACAATTATTAGGTCTGTTCGAAATTATTATCTGCATGTAGCAGCGTTTAGACTTTTACTTTTAAATGCAAGTCTGCTTGAACTCAAGATCAGTCAGCGAAGCGACCACCTTCCACTCAGGTCATGATCTCCAGGTCCTGGAATCAAACTCTGCATCGGGCTCCTTGCTCAGTGAGTAGTTTGCTTCTGCTTCTCCCTCTCCGTCTGTGTGCTTGCTCCCTTGCTGTCTCTCAAATACATAAATAAATCTTTAAAAAAGTTAATACATAAATATATAGATACATAATAATTACAAAAATAAATATGAAAAAAATAAAAGCAAAACAAACAAACAAAAAAAAACACACAAGCCAATACCTTCTGTGAGGCAGTCTCATGATCCCGAAAAATGTGAGGATGCAAATCTCAGGAAACCTGAAAGCTAGTTCTTACATTTTTAGTGTTGTTACTTCATGTGTGTTTAATGTATATGTGATACAAATTAAAATCCTACAAAAATACTTGCTGTTACATAATATGTATGTAAAAATATATGTATATAATATATACATATAAAATTATATGTATGTAATATGCATGATACCTAAATACCATGGTTAACTTTACTAGGAGATAAAAAATGTGAAGGCTCCTATATATAAAATACTTGTGATCGATAGGCCACAGATTTGAAATTTCAGCAGTAAAATATTTTTCATTTGGGTTAAAGTACATTTTCCAAAACTTTTGCCAAAACCAGTTTACTCTGTTACCAAGGCTCCCCCAACATAGTAGTGTATTAATAAACAATGAAAATTACCATGGAGTAATTTCCTTTAATCTAGTCTTATTTAGCAAGTACTTGATGGGTGAATGGTATACTGTGTAAGATACAGTATCTGATATAGGTGCCAAGGTCATAGTGACAGAACAAATGCTGCACTGATAATAAAAAAAAGGATTGCAAAGAAGTGTCTATCAGGAGCTGAGATTTATACCCAAGATTTTTTTTGAGAAACAGGATGAACACAATATGGTATGCCTTCTGCCCATACAACACACAGATGTGCATGCCTATGTTCACATATTAGCTTATGGGTGTGTACATATACTTTTGATATTTCTTAAAATCATCTAAAATTCTATACAAATGTATAAAACATAGGCCAGTTCAATTCAATAGGGGATATACTTTTGTATATATTTATCAATATATGCATCTAGTCTATTAACATCTGAACTCTAATAATTTTACAATCACTGAAAGTGAACATAAAAAATAGAACCATTTTCTGATGGAGGCATAATATTCCATTGTATATATGGACCATAGCTTCTTTACCCATTCATCTGTTGAAGGCATCTTGGCTCTTTCCACAGTTTGTCTATTGTGGCCTTTGCTGCTATGAACATTGGGGTACAGATGGCCCTTCTTTTCACTACATCTGTACCTTTGGGGTAAATACCCTTCAGTTGCAGGGTCATAGGGTAGCTACGTTTTTAATTTCTTAAGGAATCTCCACATTGTTTTCCAAAGTGGCTGCACCAACATGTAAGAGGGTTCCTCTTTCTCCACATCCTCTCCAACCCTTGTTGTTTACTCTCTTGTTAATTTTGGCCATTCTAACTGGTGTAATGTGGTATCTCAATGTGGCTTTGATTTGAATCTCCCTGATGGCTAATGATGATGAATATTTTTTCATGTGTCTGTTAGCTCTTGGTATCTCTTCATTGGAGAAGTTTCTGTTAATGTCTTCTGCCCATTTTTTGATGTGATTATCTGTTTTCTGAGTGTTGAGTTTGAGGACTTCTTCATAGATCCTGGATATCAGCCCTTTGTTTGTAGTGTCATTTGCAAATATCTTCTCCCATTCCGTGGGTTGTCACTTTATTTTGTTGCCTGTTTCCTTTGCTGTGTGGAAGCTTTTGATCTCAGTGACAGCCCAAACGTTCATTTTTGCATTTGTTTCCTTTGCCTTTGGAGACTTATCTTGAAAGAAGTTGCTGTGGCCCCTGTTGAAGAGGTTACTGCCTGTGTTCTCCTCTAGGATTTTGATAGATTCCTGCCTCGCACTGAGGTGTTTTAACCATTTCGAGTTTATATTTTTGTACAGTGTAAGAGAATGGTCAAGTCTCCTTCTTCTCATCATAGTCGTCCAGTTGAAGGGACAACGTTCTCATTCTTAAGTAAAATAAGATAACCCATATATAGGACAGGCCACCATGTTTGGGACTTATGTTCCCTGTATGTTTTTCAGCAGTAATCAGAGTTAAATTACAAAAAGAGATGTGTATACAGTGCATTGATTTATTTTTTCATATTTAATATACAACAATAGATATATGCATAGCACAAAAAAAATGAGTTATCATAATAGAAATTCGGAGTCCTAGCCCAGCCCAGTGCTACTTCTAACCAGTCTGATTGTAACCTCCTTATTACTGAGTAACATGGTTATTTATCTTCAGAAATTTTTTCACGACTTACAGCTAGGATGGCTGAGAGTGCAGATCAAATTCACCATCCTGTCACTATTCATATCATTTTAAGTCATTTATTTCTGAGATATTTAAAAGATATATTGTAACTCCTTTTTTTTTTTTTCCTACTGGTTAACAGGTTGCCTCTCGATTTGCCTCTCAGATGAAGAAAATTCCTCCATCTACAATTTTTTCTCCTTCCCACCAATCCTTTTCTGGCAGTTAAAATCTTTACTCTCATATTGTCTAGGCTGATTGAAATTTATACTGCTGAATATTGGAAGTTTCTAGCCAAGATGAAAAACAATAAATGTTAAAATTCTATGACTTAGAACCATGGTACTTGCATAGGAAGCAGTATCCCGATGCCAAACTTGTTTCTCTGTGGGTCAATGTCCTAGCTCTGAGCTGGTCAAGAATGGAACTCACATGTTCTTGAAATGGATTCTGTCTTCTTACTCATCATCCAGGTCTCAAAGGTGTGATTCGTTACAGTTAGTTTATATTCGAATCTGGTTTATCTTGTTTGTCTTTTTCCAGAATTTCTATTTCACCTTTATGCTGTCCTTATTGAGTGAAGTAAAGAGAGCTTTCTCTAGTGTGGACTATTTATTGCATTCATACTTTTGATATCTAATCGGTTCCTTTACTTCAAGATTATTTTTCCAATTTAGATGTCATTCAACTTATGTTCTTATTTTAATGTTGTATTTCAAGGTCTCCTTAGTGCACATATCAAGTTACAATTTCCGTTTTGCTGGAACTCTAGGTGAACTTCACTGTTGTGGGTATAGCCTTCCATTATTTCACTTTTCACTTATACTGCTTTTACTAATATGTTCAGACAACATCCTTAAAAAGAAATGAAGATAGGGAAAGAGGCAGGCAGGAAGACACACAAAGCATGGAAGACACAGGAGGAGAGGTAAAATTTCTGTCTTGTGGACTTAGGAGACAGAGAATCTTAGGTTCAAATCATATTTTACAATCAAAATATTAAAGATACACCACAATTTTATTTGTAGATTCCACTCTGATGAAAATGTGATGCAGTTCTCCTGTACTTTTTCTCTAGAAACTTAATGCTCTGCATTTCAAAGTTACGTGTCAAGGGGAAGCTTTATTTAGTTATATTTTCCACCTATTCTCAAGGGCACTGAGCAGTCCTTTTATTGTGAAATTTGTGGGGTATTTTTCCCCTCAGCTTTTCTAACTGACTTCTCTTCCTGCTGCAGGAATTCCTCCTTCTCCTTTTTTCCCCCTCTTCTCCGCAGCTCAAATTCATGCATTCATATACAGACACTGTTGTAATGCTGCATTAGGTTGTTTTTCTCTCAAACTCAATCTCTCTTCATCTTCTTTTAACTCCGAATAAAATCCTTCCTTTTTTGCATTTTTAATGTTTGCAAATTTGTAATTTACATAGTGAGTATACAACTTTTAAGCTCTCTTCCCCACCCCATCCTACTTCTTTTGTAGTTCGTTTTGTGTAATATTCTGGTGTTACGTAACCTATACAGTCTTGAGTCATTCTGAAAATATGAATTTGGAATGTTTACGTTTTCTCTTGAAGTCTGCAACTCTAATTGTTTTCATTCCTTTCATGCTATTAGTTCTTCTTGGTCATTCCTTACTCTGCTGCTGACTTGCATCATGCGTGTAGCAATAAGAAGGTAATTTAGTTTCTGGAAGCAGCATCTACCATAGGATCTCTCATTCTTTCAGGAATTGTGTTAATTTCTGTTGAGCTGTGTAGTTCTCCACTGACCTGAGTAAAGTCTGTCCTCTGGGCAATCTCTGTCCTCTGTGGAATCTAAAATGGCCTGATACAGGATACAGGACCAAGAGCATGAGTGGAGGGGTGTAACCTACTCCACGTGTTCCACATATGGACTTCCTAGAAACCACTCTCAATCCCTACTTCCTCCCCCACCCCCCCCTAACCTTTCTGCCTGTCTTGCTTTTTCCAGAGCTGGATCCAGGAGCCTTTCCAGAAGACCTTCCGGGCCACTTCCTCCTCTGCTTCATCAGTAAAGAAGTGCCCACCATCTCTTATTCTCCCATAAATAGATTTCATTCTGTTACCCACTGTGCTTCCTATCCCCAGCTCACTCATACATCCCCAGATTTCTTGGCTGTGGCAAGCACATTTAATGACCCTCATTTCTAAGTGTGTCTAAAGATGGATACATGTCGATACATGTGCTCAGATCGCTCTTCAACAATTACCTTTGTTCCAATTTATCCATTCCTCTTTGGAATTTTCATTTTCTATTTTCTGATGAAATTTATTATTTTGAAGCTACTGCCTATTTAGAAAAAGCACATTAATTTTCAATTAAGTAATGTCTTCAAAAATGTATTACTTGTTCTGTCACCACTTCTTCTTAAAACTCGTGTTTCCATTCTAGGCTTAGTTTTTTCTTGACATAAACCATGGGTAAAACTTTCCAACATAGTCTACTAGGAGTAAACATTCTTGTGTGTTCTTTTCTCTGGATATGCTCTTTTTTCCCTTAGTCTTGAATGATATCTTAGTGGCATATGAACACCTAAATTGTTATCACTGAGCCCATGGGAAATATTCTCTAGGGTCTGGTCTGTATTGTAAACTCGAATCCTGAGATTGATCTAAATTTTAGTCATGTCATATTTAGAATTACTACCTTTCTCTCTGCTTTAATATTATTTGCTTTAATTTTCATTTTTTTACTATAATGTACACATATAAGGATTTCTCACCTATGTATGTGTGCATGCATGTGTGTATGGAGAAAGAGAGAGAGAGAGAGAGATACAACTATCTCTTTATCCTTATATATTTATGGAGAGAATAACTTAATCTTCAGTAATGTGAGGATTAATATTTTACAAAAGTTCTAGAAAATTATTATTTTAATACTGCCTCTTGGAAATTTCTTATTTCATTTTGTTGAATTTATACTATAATTTCCATTCTATTTTGGTGTCTCCTTTCCCATTTTTCCTTATTTTTTATATTCCTTTAGAAATGATAGTTATTAGATGTGTTGAAACCACTAGCTAATAATACAGTGGTAACTGTGTTGCAATATATAGATGGATAAAATCAATATGCCTTAAACTCATGCAATGCTGTATGTGGAATAAAGGGAAATGAATCTGGGGGAATCCCTATGGGCCATGTTGAGGTCAGTTGATCCAGGGCTACTTACATTCTAGACGTTATAAAGATATTCTTCAGGGGTGCCAGGGTGGCCCAGTGGGTTAAATCCTCTGCCTTCAGCTCAGGTCATGGTCTCAGGGTCCTGGGATGGAGCCCCATGTTGGGCTCTCTGCTCAGCAGGGAGCCTGCTTCACCCTCTCTCTCTGCCTGACTCTCTGCCTGCTTGCGATCTCTCTCTCTTTTGAATAAATAAATAAAACCTTAAAAAAAATAAAGATACTCTTCAGTTTTTCCCTTTTTTCTAAGTGTTCTGCTGAGTTTTTAACTTACAAGAACTGCGTTTTAACTTGCAGAAATTCTAATGATTATATTACCCATCTCCTTGCCAATTTCCCTGGTGTCTAACTTGTTAATATATTTTCTTTTTTAGGTTTGTAAGATAAGTCATTGTGGAATATTTCTGATTTTCAGTTACTTATTTTCAGTGTTCCAAGATTCATTGTTTATGCTCCATTTATTTTTTGTTGTTCTTGTTTTTATTTTAATTCCAGCATAGTCAGCACAGAGTGTTAGGTCAGTTTCAAGTGTACAATAGAGTGAGCAGTTTCACATTCTATACATCATTCAGTGCTCATAGTGATGAGTGGACTCATTAGTCCCATCGCCTATTCCCTCCTCCTCCCCCACCCACCTTCACTCTGGTAACTATCAGTTGGCTCTGTATAGTTTGCTTCTTGGTTTGTCTCTTTTTTCCTTGTTCGGTTTGTTTTTTAAATTCTACCTGGGGGAAATCTGGGTGGCTGAGTCACTTAAGCATCTGCCTTTGGCTTGGCTTGTGTTGCCTGGGTCCTGGGATTGAGTACTGCAGTTCTGCATCAGGCTCCTTGCTCAGCAGGGAAACTGCTTCTCCCTTGGACTGCTGCCTCCCCACCCTCTGGCTTGTGCATGCTCTCTCTCTCTCTCTCAGACAAATAAATAAATTAAATATTAAAAATATAATTAAAATAATAAATTCTAACCATTGGGAGCTTTATGTTATTTATCTTTCTCCAGTTTCTTTCACTTAACTTTATATTCTCTAGCTCCATCCTTGCTCTGCACATGGTAAGATTTCATTATTTTTATGGCTGAATATTAATCCATTGTGTGTAATACGTGCACGCACACACACACACACACACACACACACACACACACCTTCTTTATCCATTCATCTATCTGTGAACACTGGCTGCTTCCATACCTTGGCTATTATAAATAATGCCACAATAAACATAGGAGTGCCTTTATCCCTTTGAGTTAGTGGTTTTTTCTTTGTTGTTTTTTTTGTTTTGTTTTGTTTTGTTTTGTTTTGGGGGGGAAGTAAACACCCAATAGTGTGATTACTAGATCATAAGGTAGTTCTGTTTCTGACTTTGTATGGAACTTTCATACTGTTTTCCACAGTGGCTGCACTAGGAAGGCTTGATTGTAGAAATCCCTCTCTGTAACAGAGGTGGATTTGATCATATTCATATTCTGGTTTGACGGCATAACTTCAGACTCTGACTTTTTGGTAGCATAGGCCAGAAGTTTGTTTGTTTGTTTGTTTTTCATAAGTGACAATTTACTTTGTTTTTTTATTCTCCTTCCTGTCCTAAAGAAACCTTGACCCTGAGTTTGTATTAACCTTCCTCATGGCTTCTTGATCAGTAGCTGGAGCTCTGTCTCCTGTCACTAGGGGTAGCCTCAGGAGAATCTGTGTAGAAATCTCACTTGCAGTTCCCTGGTATGTGCAAAGGTAAAACCTTATTTTATATTTTTTCTTCCATATTGTCCATTATTGTGGGATCTTTTGGCAGAAAACGGACTGATTCACTTCACCATGCCATCAGAGCATTCTTAAGAATAGTTTACAAATTGAATTTTCTGTTTCCCCACACATAAAGATTTTTGTCCTAGGTTTGGCTAACTTTTTCTTTAAATGACTAGATTGCAAATACTTAAGGCTTTGTGGGTCATACAGTCCTATAACTACTCTGTAGTTATAGCATGAAAGCAGCCATAAATAATACACAAGATAACTGTGTTAGGCTCTATTGCAATAAACCTACACTTATAAAATCAGCCACTGGGCTGGATTTTTCCCGTAGGTCATATTTTGCTGAGCTCTGATTAAAAGAAATTTTTATTCTGATTCTAAACAGAAATCAGAGATACATGTTTCTTTATAAGAACATATCAACTTACAAGACTTTTATTAATGTGTACAAGTCCAAATATATGCAAATGTGTATAATAGTGTCTGTGAATGAGTATATGGATATGGGTAAGAGTGTGTTGGATGGGATTCTGTGTATGCACCTGTGATTTTTTTCTCTGGGGAAAGTCTACATCTTTTTTCAAATGTTTGAAAATCCAAGACTCAAAAGATATTAATGACATCATGCAAATATTTCTGAATTCTGAAACTCAGGAATTCCCTGATAAGCTTTTTATCTTAACATTTTACCTTTCCAGCGTAAAGATAAGTCATTGCATTTTAAATGATTTCAATACTCTGGTCCCCCTTTTCACCTGAATGGGCAAGGAAGGGAGAGCAGGTGGGAGAGAAGTGAAAGGCAGTTGGATAAGACAAGATGAGAACATCAGTTTTGGTTAATTTTAAAGTCATGCTATGCCATTTAAAGAACTTAAGGTCAACTTATTGAACAAAATTCTTGTGTCTCATTAATTTAAACTGCTAATTTTAACCTTCCACCAGCAAATCACATACTTGATGTTCAACTTGTGAAGCAGGGTTCAAACCACCAATCTGGACTGACTATTATTTTCACCATTAATTGCTGGCTCCAGAAATTAAAAAAAAAAAAAAAAGTGTAATCATAGCTTTATCTTTTGAATGCAATAGACGCTTCTCCTTCTTTTTCCTTCCTTCCTCCCTTCCTTTTTTTCCTTCCTTCCTCTCTTTCATTCTCTCTCTTTCTTTCTTTTTCTTTTTCACTTGGGCTAAGATAGATATACTACTAAATGCAGGTGTTTATTTCTGACTTATCTCCAAAGTTTCTGTGTAATGTGGTAGAATTGGGTAGGTCATCACAGGCAGATGTTTTTTGCTTAAATCATTTCTTACAGAATAAAGTAAATGAAGAATGTTCTCATAAGTTCTTTCTGAGCCTCTGATGTGACTATCTACATATTAACTTAGAAATATTAAACTAGGGATGCCTGGGTAGCTCAGTGGGTTAAGCCTCTGCCTTTGGCTCAGGTCATGATCTCAGGGTCCTGGGATCGAGGGCCCCGCCCCAGCCCCCACCCTACATCAGGCTCTCTGCTCAGCAGGTAGCCTGCTTCCCCCCACTCCTGCCTGCCTCTCTACTGTTATCTCTCTGTTAAATAAATAAGGAAAATCTTTTTTTTTTTTAAAGAAATATTATACTAAAATTTGAGTACAATATAACAATAAGTATGGATAAGGTTTAAAATGGATGGAGAAATAAAGATCTTCCAAGACAGACAAGGTTTAAAAGAGTATGTGAGCACCAAGCCGGCAATACAAGAAATGTTAAGGGGGGGGGGGGTTTAAAAGAAGGAAAAAAACCAAGAATATCATTGAGCGGTAATTTATGGAGACAATCTATAGAAACAAAAACCTAACAGGTAACATGATGTTGATAAAAACCTATCTCTCAATAATCACTGTCAATGTGAACAGCCTAAATGTGCATATAAAATGACACAGCATTGCCAATTGGATAAAATGACAGGACCCATCCATCTGTTGTCTATAAAAGACTCATTTCGAACCTAAGGATACATCCAGACTGAAAGTGAAGGAATGGAGAAGCATCTTTCATGCCAGTGGGCCTCAAAATAAGGCCGGGGTAGTGATTGTCATATCAGATAAATTAGATTTTAAACTAAAGACGGTAGTCAGAGATACAGAAGGACACTACATCATTCTTAAAGGGACTATCCACCAAGATTATCTAACAATTGTAAATATCTACACCCCCAATATGGGAGCAGCCAATTACATAAGAAAACTGTTAATCAAGATAAAGAGTCATATTGATATGAATACATTAATAGTAGAAGATCCCAACACACCACTCTCAGTAATAGAGATATCATCCAAGGAGAAAATTAATAAAGAAGCAAGAGCATTGAATGACACATTGCACCAGATGGGCCTCTTAGATATATATAGAACATTCCACCCTAAAACAACAGAATACTCATTCTTCTCGAGTGCACATGAAACCTTCTCCATAATAAACCACATACTGGGTCACAAATCAGGGCTCAACTGATACCAAAAGACGGGGATTATTCCCTGCATATTCTCAGATCACAATGCTTTGAAACTGGAGCTCAAACATAAGAAAAAGTTCAGAAGGAATTGAAACACCTGGAGGCTAAAGACCACCTTGATTAAGAATTCATGGATCAACTGGGAAATCAAAGGAGAACTTAAACAATTCATGGAAACCATGAGAATGAAGACACTTTGGTCCAAACCTATGGAATACAGCAAAGACGGTCCTAAGGGAGAAATTCATAGCCATCCCAGCTTCCCTCAAAAAAATGGAAAAATCCATAAAACACCAGCAGTCTTTACACCTGAAACAACAGGAGAATCAACACCAAATTAAGCCAACTCCAGACACAAGAAGGGAAATAATTGAGATTAGAGCAGAGATCCATGAGATCGAAACTAGAGATACTATAGAACACATCTATGAAACTAGAAGCTGTTTTTTTGAAAGAATCAATAAGATCAATATGCCATTGTCCAAACTAATCCAACAGAAAAGAGAGAAGTCCCAAATTCATAAAATTATGAATGAAAAGGGAGAGATCACAACTAACACCAAGGAAATAGAAACTATCAGAAATTATCAACAGTTATATGCCAATATGTTCAGCAACCTAGATGAAATGGATGCATTCCTGGAAAACTATAAACTTCCAAAAGTGAATCAGGAAGAAATTGACAACCTGAATGAACCAATATCTAGTAACAAGATTGAAGCAGTGATCAAAAACCTCACAAAAAAAACAAAAGCCCAGGACCTGACGGATTCCCTGGGGAATTCTACCAAACTTTCAAAGAAGAAATAACACCTATTCTCCTGAAGCAAAAAAATTGAAGCAGAGGAATACTTCCAGACTCTTTTTATGAAGCCAGCATTACCCTGATCCCCAAACCAGGCCAAGACCCCACCAAAAAGGGGAATTTCAGACCAATATCCCTGATGAATATGGATGCTAAGATTCTCATCCAAATCCTAGCTAATAGGATCCAACAGCACATTAAAAAGACATTCCACCATGACCAGTTGTGATTTATTCCTGGGTTACAATATGTCTCAACATTTGGAAATCAATCAATGTGATAGAACAAATCAATAAGAAAAGAGAAAAGAACCACATCGTCCTCTCAATTAATGCAGAAAATGGTTTAAAAATCGAACTTGAACAGTCTGACAGTGAAAATTAATTTGTATGTTACAATGTGAATATTAACTTTTTGAAAAAAAAAAGGAAACATTCTTAGAACAGTAAATCTCAAGTACATATCTTAAAGTTCTATAACAACTAAAAGTGTAATATTTATACAAAATAGGCCATGTTATATTTCTTCCTACACATTAATAAAATCTAATTCTAAAATTCTTGTTCCTCTAATTTCGCATAGTGGTCCTTCTTGAGTAATTAAATCCAAGTTGTTTTTTTTTTTTTTTATTCTTATCATCACTGAAAAAAAAACAGTATACATATTTTAAAAATACATATTTATAGGGGCACTGTGTGGCACAGTTGGTTAAGTATCCGACTCTGAGTTTTGGCTCAGGTTGTGATCTCAGGGCCATGAGATTAAACTCAGCATTGGGCTCCTCGCTCAGCAAGGTGTCTGCTTCAGATTCTCTCTATCCCTTTCCTTTTGCCCCTGCCCCTTGAACTTCCTCTCCCTCTCCCTAAAAGAAGTAAACCTTAAAAAATACATATTTATACATGTGTATATATGTTTATATATCTATGTGTGTGTATATGTGTGTGTGTGTGTGTGTGTATATATATTTAAATACCTATTTATTTATTTATGAATTACTAAATGCAACTGGACCATATGGACAAAGACTAAACAATCACTTGCTAATGATGATGTAGTTTTATTTATGGGGGGAAACACCTCGATTTATTAATATTAATCCCTTATAAATTTCTTCCATTTCAGACAGCTGTGAAACACATTTTTTTCTTTCTGTTTTTTATTGTGTTATGTTATTCACCATAAAATACATGGTTAGTTTTTGATACAGAGTTCCAAGAATCATTGTTTATGTATAACACCCAGTGCTCCATGCAATCCATGCCCTCCTTAATACCCACCACCAGGCTTAACCCCCCACCCCTCTCCCCTCTAAAACCCCAGTTTGTTACTCTGAGTCCACGGTCTCTTGTGGTTCATCTCCCCCTCTGGTTTTCCCCAGACTTTTCCTTTCCTTCTCCTAATGTCCTCCATGTTATTCCTTATGTTCCACAAGTAAGTGAAACCATATGATAATGGACCGTCTCTTCTTGACTTATTTCACTCAGCATAATCTCCTCCAGTCCCATCCATGTCGATGCAGAAGTTGGGTAATTCATCCTTTCTGATGGCCAAGTCATTTTTTTTTCTTTCTATGCACTGTCACCCAGCCAAGGTTGTCTGATCACCAGCTTCAAATTTATACACCCCAAATAAGCATTCCATATTTATGTTTTCCTTTTAAAGCTGGATGTATTTTTCTGTTTAGATAAGTTGGAAAACCTGCCATATTAGGCATTTAAGGGTCCAGATTAAAAACATGTTTTAAGAAGGGGGTCTGGGAGGGAAGGCCCAAAGGAAATAAGTCTTGAAAAAAATGGAGATGTTTAACCAAAATCCCCCACACTTGTTCCTCTGTTCGCCTACTAATTTATCCTGATAAATGTTTATTTATTACTTATGCAATGCTAGGCTCTATTCCAGAAATAAAGATTAATAAAGGGAACAGAACAGACAAAAGTCTCTACCATTTTGGAGCTTATATTCTAGTGGAAGAACTCAAACAAGGAGGTCCTACAGAACATGCACAATACAGTCCAATGGTCATGAATGCTGGGGAACAATACAAATCAGGAAGGAAGTTAAAGACTTTGTGTGGTGAGGAACAGGGGAGATAGCAGAATTCTACAGGTATTTAAACAAAGGCAGTGAAGAATGTTGTGGGTTTGGGTTTCTTTGTCCTAACCTACAGAAACAGGACTAAGTAACACAATAGAGATAGGCCTGATAGACTCAAGGCTAATAATCATGTCCAAGACACAAGGAACCCCCTTTTGTGAATGGTTGCTTGTGTCTTTATTATCTTCTCTTTTCCAGTAACTCGTGAGAACTCATTTTTTCCCTTCAATTCAACCGAGCTTTAGTAGAATTTTCATGTCAATTCTTGGACAGTAGAGGCCCTATTACACTAATTATTGGGAGCAATACTTTCAGTTCCCAACCTTTTCTGTATAATACACTGCTGTGAAGATTGTAAAAGGGGGTGAGATTTTACCCTAGACGTTAAAAATTTAGCCTGCCATAGTTTTATAGATGGTGGAAAAACATACAAGACTCCTGGGCCAGAGACAAAGAACTGTATTACTCCTGACCTAGCACAGGAAACACAACATGGGTAGGCTGGGAGAGCTGGAAAACCTGCTTTACCCTTTCCTCAAAAGGAGACAAAATCTTGAATAACCTAGTAGAGAAATATATATGCCTCTACCCTGAAAAGAGACACTGTCTCTTTCTTCTAAGTCTGTTTTCTATATGAAACTTGGAAAAGATCATTGAGAACAAAAGCTGTCAACAGCCTTTCACAAGATGTGTGGAATCACAAAAGACCTGTGGAGAATTGTTTCCCCACCAGCTTCTTAACTGATCGGTGACATTCCAAGTGCCCAGACTTGCATACTACTCTAGAGATTGGTCATCTTGGCAATCCTGTCGTCATCTGTGACCACTTCCCTGATTCTGTAGAGCTTCCAAATCCAGGATTCTGTACCTGTTATTTGATAATAAAATGTAATTAGAATTATATTAAAATAAAACTGACCTGCATCTTAGAGAAATTTGATGAAGCAGAAGTTTGATTTAAATAGTCAAACCTTCTCCTATAATATTTCAGGGTACAATATGTTTTATCTATTTTCATCCAATAAGGAAGTGTTGTGAAAAGTAATTTATTTTAGTGTGTTAATAATCGATGATGGATTGAATTAATTACCCTTGCAAGGACATTTGTGTTTTAACAAGTCTATATCATAATCAAAGGAACAGTCATTATCTGTACTAGCAATAAAGGTTAATGGAAATGTTGTTCCCTTTTCAGAAAGATAGAGAAGATGGATAGATAGATGGATCAGAAAGAGCATTTGTGACCAATCTGTGCCACACCATCTGATTTAGAAAAGGACTTCATCCTGTGAGTAGAGTGTGTGACTTTAGCTGCCTAAAGCAGGCCTGGTGACCCAGACCTGCTTTATCCAGAGCAGTTCTGCTTTCTTTGTTGTGTGGTGGATCCCCACTACAGGTTTCTTTGAATTAAGAGCTTTCCAGCTCAAAAAGGACAACAGCAGCAACAGTAGCAACAGAAATCACCAGAAGGACACTGGTCTAATTTGTTGATGATTTGGAGCTGTCCATACCTGAGTTCTTGCCTCTTCTTCTGAGGAGGCAGTATTTGGAACAAATTATTTCTACCTTTGTTTCTTATTATCCATAGGGCTAACTTTTTAAATCCAAGCCTACCACATTAATATCTGAAAATAATACATTAGTTCATTCTAATGCAGTAGCTCCATATTCTAGAGAACAAATGTTTAATGAAATGTGTAAAAACATTGAAAAATATTCAGATCACCTGGGGAAAACCTGTCTTTCCATTTACTTAAGGGGCATTTACTGCTAATTTCTACTATCCATGTTCATAGAAGACACATTTTCTTTCTGTTATATTTGGTGGGACAGAATGCAGTGTCCATGAGACTTGGGAACTTGCAACAATCTAAGAATGTGACTTTGGAGTTGTAGGGTCAAGCCAAATAGGATGTGCATAATTGGTGGAAATTTGCATTATGACTTTCCAGAAAAATTGGTTCTTCCTTCTCTGATTGTATTCCCAGAATATCCAATTATTTCAATTCAACGAGGTATACCAAAGACCTCTCTTCTGGTGACTCAATCATTAAAACTTCATGGCAAAAAGATACTTGATTATAAGATCCAGTAGAATTACTGTTTCTCAGAATAAAAAAAAAAAAAGTGCTGTTTTTTCCTAGGGGTATTATTTTTCTTGTGGGGAAAAAAAAAAAAAAAAGCATTAGAAAAAGCACAGATTTTCCTTTTCCTCTCCCCTCCCCCAAGTAACCATTTTTAAAGTTTAAAGCTAATTTTAATTTCAAGTTGATTAGTACCCTTATGGAGAAAGGAACTTTTAATAATTCCTTAAATAGCATCCATGTTTTTAATGTCTGTAGAAACAGATGCAAAGTATTCCTAGTCTGTAGTAAAGTCTTCCTGGTCAGGCTCACTCCACTGCCTCTCCCCTTCGGGTCATGTTTGCCTTTAGTCTGCATGATCATTTGCTAAACATGGAGGGATCATCTGTCTACTTTGGTTGACAGCATTGAGTCCTGTCTAGGGCTAGGGTGCCTCCCTGCAGGAGTTACATAAATAAATTCCTGTCACCCTCTTCTACTACCCATTAAACCTATGAAATCAACATGCTTCTCTGTGCACATGGGTTCCTAGGAAGACTTCTCATAAGAATTGTCAAATAAATACTGCTTGATAACTGAGCTAGTTCCAGTTTCAAGCATGTGAACTTGCTGTTCTGGACCATACCGTACATGCACAATGTTACTCAAATTTAATGTGGATATTAAAAAACAATAACAAAAACAAAACGAATGAAAAAACAAAAAAAAACTACATACTTATAAGAATTCTTATAGATGGGGTCCCTTCTCCAAAAAGTAAATAGCATTTTGCTTTTGTCCCATTGAGTTTTCTGACCATTTACTTTGCATATCTCAATGATTGCTCTTCAAACAGTTGTAGTGAATGTATTTTAATTTTTATTTCCATTTATTGTCTGTATTTCAGCCTTATATAGTAGTGAAGTTATCAACTTGGCAACTTTTCAATCGTTTTGGCATCTTTATCTATCTAAACTTTTACACCTCTACTTTCAAATTTACTAGTTTAAAATTTATATATAAAAGTGTGTTCATTCGAAAAATTACATCTCAATTTATAATATTGTTCATTTGGTTTTCCTATTTGTTTATCAGTACTTTTCCAGAGTTAACTGTTTTTCTTTTTAAAAATAGATACTGTGGTTGATTGATTTTTCCTGGTTTACATGTTTCTGGGATTTTTTTTCCAATTTTGTACTAAATAATTAATTTAAATACTGTGAAATAATACAGACTTGGAAGAAAATTTGTAGCTTAAAAATTCATATGTTGGTAAAAATACTGAACTAATTTAGATATCTGTTTTGTAGAGAAAGAACTGAAAAAGAAAATTAAAGATAAAGATGGCAGTTAGTGATATTGAAATCAAAAATAAGAATGCACAAGTCAATTAAACAGTGATTTTTTATAATGACTAAGAAAATTCAGAAAAACAAAACTAAAATCAAAATATTAAAAAGGTACATTATTACCTATCACGCATACTTGAAAAAAGAGAAAATATTATAACTTCCTGCCAATAATTAAAAAAAAAAATAGGCCATGTACCAACAACTTCTAGGAAAACAGAGCTTATCAAAAGTAAATGAAGAAAATTTGAAATCTAATATTCCTATAACTACAAAAGAAACATCCACAATTTTGAATTCTCCCTCAAAGGAAACTCTGGATTAAGGCAACTATTCTGAATAAATAAATGAGTATTTCATAGACTATTTCAGAGAATAAAACATTAATACACACTTTTCAGGTCAACACAAACCTGACAACTATATACAATTCAATACTAGAAAGATGTAAATATTCCCCAAGTTACTCCATATATTCAATGTGATGACAGCATTCCAAATGTATTAGAGTCTTATGATAGAACTTGACAAGTGATTTTAACTTTATGTGAAATTTTGAAGGCCAAGGATAGACGGGGAAATGGAAGATGAGGAAGATATCCTTTTACTGTGTATCCAAAGTTTTGAGAAAGTAGGATTTGGGGTCCTAAAAAATAGAAATAAACTACTGGAACTCAAAAGAGTTTAGATGAAGCCCAGGACATGATTTAAAGGGAAAAAAATAAATGGTATTACAAAACATTGGGAAAGAATTGTCCTTTTCAGTAAATGGTGCTAGATCAATTGCATAACCTTGGGGAAGAAAATAAAGCTTGGTGTTCACCTTACATCACACACAAAATTCAATCACAACAGAAATCAATAGGTAAAATGCAAAATAATTAAATTCCAGAAGTTAATATAGGCGAATATCCAATGGTCTTGCAATAGGCCAAGATTTAATCAATAGGACATTCAAAAATAAGCACTAAACAGAAAGGTAAAAACTGATAAATGGATCTATGTGTCAGATATATATGCCAAACCATTGAGAACTGCATTGTTTATTAATCAAAAAGTAGAAACCAACAAATTCCCCTCAGCAGCAGGATGCATACATAAACTGTGCTTTATTAATAGAATGGAATACAATGCATCATTAAAAATCAACAAACTGCAGCTCCCTACAACAGAAATGGATCTCAGAGATAAAAATTTGAATGCAAGAAGCCAGACCCACGTGTATACATCTTGTATGATTTCATTTACATAAAACAAAATGAAAAACTAAACAGTGGTGTTTAGACAACTTAAAGCTCTAAATAAATGCAAAGGAATACATGTCAAAGTATAGGTAACATTACATGAGAGGTTGAGAGGGGAGATGGTCCCCGGGCTATGTTCAGCCTCTTGACCTGTGTCTCAGTTAACCACACATTTACTTTGATCTATGTCATTGGGCTGTCGAATTCTGTGTTCTTCATACATTTTATTACATGCAACTCGTAATGAGCTAAAAAAAAAAAAAAAAGGGAGGAGGAACAATGAGGAGAGAGAGGACAGAGAGGGAAGCGGGGAGAGTCTCTATGTTGTCCTCAGGGTATCAGATAGTATTTCTGAAAAACGTCTCTGAAATCCATATGGTGTATTAATTTTGGTGTATTTAAATGTGGGTTTCCAGGTCCTCACTTAACCCTAGTTCATCTTTACAAGTATTCAGAAAACTCTAAAATCTGGATAAGCAATGTTATCTGTTAAAAACTGAAGTCACAAAAAGGACACAGGTCATCAACATCAAACATGGTATTTGCAGATTCGTCTGGCTAGTAGCCTTTTCCACTTCATAGAAGTCCACATTCCCTTGTTTGTTTCCCGTGGAACTCTTTTCAAAAGGGTCCTGGAGTTGGGGAACCTGGGTGGCTCAGTGGGTTAAGCCTCTGCCTTTGGCTCAGCTCATGATCCCAGAGTCCTGGGATCGAGCCCCACATCAGGCTCTCTGCTCAGCTGGAAGCCTGCTTCCCTCCCTCTCTCTGCCTGCCTCTCTGCCTACTCGTGATCCCCGTCTTTCAAATAAATTAATTAATTTAAAAAAAAAAAAAGTGTCCTGGAGGTATGAGTTAAAATATTAGAAAGAAGCACCCCGTGTACAAGAAGCACACTGTGTAATCTTTGTTAAGTATAACAAAGGAAAATTCTGTCCAATCTGTCCCTGTCTCTGGACACAAATGAAATCAATTGATGACTACTTAATAGTAATTTAAGTGTTAATGTTTGACTTCGTTATAATATTACATTATAGAATCCACTACAATTACCAGAGATTTGGTGCTTAATGACTTTTAATATCTTATTCTATTTATTTTAAAGCCCATTTTAGTTGAAAATCCTTCTTTGAAGGAAGTAACACTGAAATGGAAGTCTGTTATATAAATGCATAAAAATTATGCTATTCCGAGCCTCATGTTGGAGGGTATGGGCAATAGTCAGAATCTCGAGCTTGCCATTCATGTGTTCCATATGTTAGTAGAAATTCCAGTATTTAAAAAAATGTATATAATAGAGTCAACATAGGAAATAATTCCATTGGAAATGAAAACTTACATATTTTCATGACCCAATCTGTTTTGGGATTGTGGTAAATGACTTATTTGGCTTCACATTTGTCAGGTGACCCTCATGGCTTTTCAAGCAGTGTTTAAGAAGGCCAAGTTAGCAGCTTCACTCAAGAAGAAAAAGTGACCTTTAAATTGGAAAACCTGAGCTTTCTAAAATCTAATAACAAGAAAAAGATCTTCCCTGGAAGGGAAATTTAATAGTCAGTTATTTGATTAAGGTGCATCCAAACCTAGCAAAACATACTCATTTGTATTCAGTTCTCAGAGCAAGCTGAATGTGATGGAGAGATTCTAAAGTCATAAAAATCTTGCATTGTGTTAAAAACTATTTTTTGTCTAGATTTTTAAAAGCTGTCTTTGCTCTTATTATTTGTGTTTTCTTTATGCACTTGAGTGGCACGAGGTGTTCTGTACTACACAAAGTTTGGTCAGCATTCTGGGCAGGCTACAGATGATGATTTCCAGAACCTTTACTATGTTGCTATTTCTGCTCTCCCAACCCTGCTCTGCCACCTAATTTAGAGCAAAGCTTTCTCTAGCACCAGTGGAAAGGTATTGAAAGGTCAAGGAGAGCATGTGAAACCTAACGGTAATTTCACACTAGCATTTTGCAACATAGTTAGAGATGCTTAAAAATAGTTTACCTCTTCTTTCTATATGGTGATCACAGTCTTGCCTCTTGTGATGTAATGAAATTAATTTGGCAGAAACAAGGGAGCTGGTTGATACGTTTTGTGTTCATACTGATTGAAGAGTAAATGGAGGCTGGATTTCTCTCAGAATTTCTTCATTTTTCCAACTGTGGAGGAAGAAGAAGAGAAGACAATTGCTGTAATTCTGAATTTGTATTAATCTCTTTAATCCAAATACACCAATCAATGACCGTGAATATGTTTGTCTTTGAGAGCAGGTGATCATTCTGCTCATTGGCTTGTTGACTTGTTCTACTAATTAACTCTACTTTTCCTAATTAATTTTACTAAGTAGTAATAGAAAATAGACTTTTTCTGCTAATTAATTCTCCTAACCTGCTAGATTGTTCTGCTAATCAGCTTGCTCAATTTGTGCAACACGCCTGTTCCTGTGACAGGTGTGAGTTTCTATAGCCCATCAGTTCCATCTTCATATACTGCCTTTCACAGTCTCATAAGAATCTTCAGGAAATTTTCAAGAAAGAATTTCAGAAAGACCTATCATCACGTAGCTTACATTTTTTCCACTTGGTTATGTACTGAGAACAGTTGTGACACTCTCGATATCTGTGAGTCCTTAATACTGTTAGTTATTTTTTGAAACTTTATTTTTCCTGCTCTTAAAGCTAAATATGGGAAAGCCCACTCCGTGGCATATCAAATATATTATAAAGATATAAAGACATATTTGTTCCAAAGTAATAGTTTTCTTCTTTTTCTTTTAATTCTATTTTGATATTAGCTATTTTAAAACACTAATCCTTGAACTCACATTCTGAAATTTCAGAATTTCATTCTGCATGTATGGATGGGTATTCCTAATGGGAATTCCTTTAAAACAAGACAATAGAAATATCAGCAAACAAAAGTCTGCAATAAAATCGTCTAACGCCGTAGGTCTGAGGCATCATGATTGTTCATCAGATGATGGTTCATCAGATGAACCACTGAACAAGAACACCAGGCGTCAGGTGACATTCGCCCAGCAGATGATCGTGCAAGAGATGGAGATATTAAGGCCTATGGGTGCTAATGTATGGCCTTTAAAAATGCAGTTAAATGCATGTATCACTCTTTTTTCTTTTAATATTAGAATTACATGGAGCCACATAAATGGGAAGCAACCTTTTTTCATTTATCATTTTGCTCTTCAAAAAGCTTGAAGAAAATAAAATCCCTTTTTAAAATTCCTCCATAGATGGAAACCGTTCTCATCTGTGGGATGATATTTAAGCTTAACATCACCTATATAAATGCTTCTTACTTCCCTTTTATCTGTTTCAGTGTGCTTCCCCGACATTTCTAGGCCAACAAATAGACTTCATGTTGGCTAATTTAACATCTGCAGATTGTGTTCCTTAGGAGGAACTGAATAACTTAGATGTCCTAAAATTCTTTATGCTGGTTCAGAAAGCTTGGCCTGCCTCTGAGACCTTTCTCCCAGCCAGGAACACACAGAGTGAATTTGGAACTGAATGAGTGAAAGAGAGTGACTGTGTGCATTCGACGATTCCCAGGGATGAGCTCCCTAATAATTGACTGCTCTCCTTCCAGAATTAAGGACATTTCACATGTAAAACATTCCTCCCTTCTTCTGCTTTAATCTCCCTGACTCAGTGTAGATTCATTAAGCACTATAAATGAGCACTTAGGAAAGTCTTGTGTGTGCATGGGAGCTCATAAGGTCTTGCGAAAATTAAAAAGAACAGAATATTCCAGAAAACTGGTAATCTGATAGAAGTCATAAAATGTATATGCTAAACCACCATTAAAAAGTTCTATGTAAGCAAGTACATCCTATCAAGGTACAAGTGCCTGAGTGTACTCAGGGTAAAGGAACATTCAAAGTGAAATAAAATGACTCAAATCAGTCTTCTTAGAGAGATCCATTCTTAAGCCAAGCATGAGAAGAATGTGACCAGCAGAGAGTGGGGAAGGAAACTGGCTACCTTCTAGTCAGCAGTGATTTCATAACGTAAAACACCTTATGAGATGGCCTCATGGCTTCATTTATTTTGCCTTTTAATAATCATCACATTTGTTTTTTTTTGTTGTTTATTAAATTATTGAACTGCCATCTCCATTAAAACTGTAATGTTTTTACACAAAACTGGCATAATTTGTGTAAGATTGCATTCTCAGAAATCAGCATTGCCTAAAGCAGGACTGGCCAATTGGTAGGCCTTTGTCAAATTGTCTAATAACAGGTAGAGATGGAAACAAGTAAGTCATAAACAAGGTTCACTTTATCAGGAAAAACTGCCCTCCGATTGCTGAAATGTCATTATCACCCCAATTTGCACCCACGAATGAAACCTTGTTCTCCAATTCAGATATATTAATGTTTCCTCCTCCCTGAGGAATTTGCATAAACGGGCTGAAGTTTCTTCATGTCAATACAAATTATTTTTGTCATAGAAGTGAACCCAGAGAAACATCAGTGAGCCCCTCGCTAAAATTTAAAAAGTCAGAAATCACATTTCTGGGGCTTATCATTCCCAGTGAATCCCCAACAACACAGACACCCCAGTTATGACAGAGATACCTGCAGACAAACTGGGTTTAGAGAAGGCAGGTGACCAGCAACAGAAAGCAAGACTGCAGACTTGGGAATCCTCCTTTCTGGTAGGAGAACAGAGAAAACAAGAGTCAAACTCTTTCTAAATTAACAATTGCTATCAGATTCAAATGCAGCTCTTGGGTAACTAAGAAGTGTTAATAAAACCTATTTTTGTTTTTTAAAGATATGGATGTTATACACTGAGAGAGAACCCATTCTTTTTTTACCTGGGACTCGAAACTTTCCTGTTCGATGTGATCCAGCAGAGGTAAGCGCAGGGTCATCTCTGGACCTGGATGGTCACTTGGTATTCACAGAGGTGCTGACAATTGAACTGAGTTTTAGGAAGGTGTAAGACTTAGAGGAAGGTGTAGGTGAGGTCATCCAGACAAAAGAAACATCACGAGTGACACATATGTTTTAAGCAGGTTATTGACCTGAAATGGCTGAGATATACATGGTTTGCTTTGATGGCAGTGGTGGGTGTTAAGAGGTAAGGCAGAGAAATTAAGATGAATGTTTACAAACTGATTATATCTGTACAAATAGCACCAAAAACGAAGAGAATACTAGAATACGGTCCATATTTCCTAATTATTCTCTCATGTTCCCTTCCACTCACTGATGCATGGAAAGATAACCACAGTCCTGACTTCTAAAATTCCTATTTTTTTTTTTTTTCTTTAACTGTATGTGAATGAGAGAAACAGCGTACTTTTTGTTTGGGTCCTTTTTCATTCAGTTTCATTAACTTAATGGGTTTCGGCTATGTTGTTACATGAATTAGATATTTCTTCTTATTGCCATGTAATCAGTGTGACTATAGCACCATTTACTTAACCCTTTTATTGCTGGAATATTTTTTATTAGACTCTAAGTTTTTGAGGACTTCAAATAGTGCTATTGCTAGGGTGCCTGGATGGCTCAGTTGCTTAAGTGTCCAATTCTTGATTTCAGCTTAGATCATGATCTCGGGGTTTCGCTGTCTCCCCACTCACGGGGCATCTGATTGAAATTTTCTCTTTCTCCTCTCCCTCTGCCACCACCCCCTGCTTGTGCACTCTTGTTCTGTCTCTCTCTCAAATAAATAAACCTTTAAAAAAAAAAGCAAAAACAAATACTGTTATTCCAATGAACATTCTAGTACATATTTTTGGATGGAATTTTGTGTGCATTTCTTTCAGGATTAACTATAGGAGTAGAAATCCAAGAGCATTTGAAATGCATTTCAGGTTTTAGTAGAGATTGCCAAAACATATTTTTCCAAGAAGTACCAACTTACACTGCCGTCAGCAATACAAGCGAGTTACTATTCTCTATATTTTATCTAAAACATGTTTTTTTTTTTTGGTCATTATTATTGATCTCAGCAAATCTTGTGGATTTGCCGTTAGTACATCACGGTGGTTTTAACTGACATTTATCAAATGATCCAAGAAAAAAAAAAAAAAGAAAAAAAAAACTCTGCAGTTTTTGATTTGTGTGGTTATACATAGTTTCTTGTATGTTATCCTTATACATGTTTTCTCAGGAATAATGGGAATGAATATACTTCTCCACTTTATCCATTGACTTTTTACTCTCTTAATAGTTGATAAACGAAAGTTCTTAATATAATTCCTGAATCGTTAACACATTTTGAATACAGTACAGAAATTTTGATCTTCTCTAGTGTCATCAAAGTGCAACTTTGGTCTCCGAAAGTTGCATTTCATACATGTATGACATATATTTAAAATATATGGTGTTAGACCTTGGAGTCCACTATGTTGTCCTAATGTGCCTGAGTGCACAGTTTAGGAACTACAGAGACAGTGCGAATTCATCTTTCTTCTGTCTGCTTTAGCCAGTGTTATTTTGAAGGTGTTTGCCAATAAATCAATCGGCAAATAAAGGTATTAGTGATTACTTCATATGATCTTCTCTTCAGACCTGTCATCATATTCTTTATTTAATCTTGATAGTTTGTTATTTTTCTTTTGCATCTTTTATTTTTCTTGAACAACTGATTAAGAGGCTTATTTATTTAGCACATTTTCCTATTTAAAAAGTAAGGTTTGGTTTAAATTTCATATTATACCTTTGTTTTTTATTTAATTTTTTATGTTATATTGCTTTATGAATTAATCAGTAGTATAATTGGTTATCGATGCAGAATATTTTTTAAACTTCTGTTTCCAGGCATAAATACTTAAAAAAATACTCAACCTTTTATTTTTATGTATTTTTATTATGTTCAATTAGCCAACTTATGAGACATCATTAGTTTTTGATACAATGTTCAGTGATTCATTAATTACCTATAACACCCAGTCCTCAATGCCACCTGTGATGTTTAAAATTAGGACAAAATATTTTAAAATTCTTACTTTAAGGAATCATAAGTGGATTTAGTCTTCCTAGTATTTCTTACCACTCATTTTTTCTTTTCTGAAGTGTATTATTCATTTATTAACTCTTCCTACTTATTCTCACCTCATTTGAGATTTTCATTTTAAAATAGTAAATAAGGGGAACCTGGGTGGCTCAGTGGGTTAAGCCCCTGCCTTCAGCTCAGGTCATGGTCTCAGGGTCCTGGGGAGCCCCGCATTGGACTCTCGACTTGGCGGGGTGCCTGCTTCTTCTTCTCACTCTGCCTGCCTCTCTGCCTACTTGTGATCTCTCTCTGTCAAAAAAAATTTAAAAAAACTTAAAAAATAAAATAAAATAGTGAATAATTATTTTTATCTGCTTTATGAGTGTGAACCTAAGTCAGATTTTCATTGTATGTAAGGTGTTACATTGCGCTTTCCTCAGTGATAACTTCACCCAGTGTTTGACCTCTATGTTGAGTTATTCATTTGGTATGAGATTAGATGTCTGAAAACCATAAGAACGCAAGAGAAATTTGGATAATTTTTGTACCTCAACAAAGTATTGGAATAAAGATGTTTATAGTAATCGCTTTTATTTATTTTTTTTTTAATATTCTTGGAACGTTAGTTTTAAGACCTTTTTACATTCTTACTAATGCAGTTTGTCTTCTCTTTGTATCCATTTTCCTCTTTACTGGTGTCACTGTTGTTACAGGTTGTTACAATTTTCTTGATGGTTTCAAAGGACAAACTTCTGAACTTTTGGCTTTGTAAATTTACTGTTTATTTCGTATATCATTGATTCCTTACTGAATTATTTCCCTTCTTCTCCATCCTTGTCATTTAATTTGTTCTTCTCTAGCTTTATAAGATGAACATTTTGATCCTTAATCTTAGGCCTTTCCTATTTTCTATGATAAGAATGTAAAGCTATGTTTTTCTCTCTAAGCATAATAAATGCCTTCTGCAAATATTGGCATGTAATGTGTTCATTATAATTTATTTAAAATCACTTGTATTTTTTTAATTGACCAGTTAATTCTTCTTTTTTGACCTATGTGTTATTAAAAAGCAAGTTGTTGTTATTCTTTTTAGATACTTAGGACTTTCCCAGGTATCTAATTTTACTGATTCTAATTTGCTTCTGTTTGTGTCAGAGAACATAGTCTGAAAGGGTGCTCTCCTTTGAAATTGAAGGAAATTTGTTTTCTGGCCCAGCTTAGCATCTACATTGGTAAATGTTTCATGTGTTCTGGAGAAGAAGTTGTATTGTCTTGGTACTGGATGTAGTTTTCTAGGAATACCGCTTGGGATAGAGTAATCAATAGTGGTATTCAGGTCTTCTGTGTCTCTCATGATACTTCGTCTAGTTGGTCGATCAGATACTGAGTAGTGTTAAAGATCACAATTATGATTATGGACTTGTCTGGTATTTTTGACAACTCATACCTCAGCTATTTTGCAATTCCATTATTTCCATTATTTGGGTAATACATAGTTATCAATGTTGAGTTTTCTGATATATTGAGCCTCTCATCATTATGAATTGTCACTTCTGCCCTCTGGTAATATTCCTTGTCTCACTCTCTTTTTGTTCTTGTATTTAAACAATTATTCTAGTCACTCTAACTTTATTGTGATTCAAGATGCATAGTGCATAATTTTACTTCCTTTTGGTTTCAGTATCTTTGTGCTTTGTGCTGGGGAGGGCCTGAGGCAGAGGAGGAAGGAGAGAGAGAATCAAAGCAGGCTCCACGCCCGGTGCACAGCCTGATGTGTGGCTCAGTTTCACAACTCCGAGACCATGAGCTGAGTTGATATAAAAAATCAGAAACTTAACAGACTGAGCCACCCAGGTGCCCCTAGAACAGTTTTAATTTCACGTAAAAAGGAGCTGGAAGTACAGAGAGTCCCTATATACCCTTTACCCCTCCTTGTATGTCGTTTCCCACTATTAGTATTCTGCATTAGTGGGATACAGCTGGTAAAAGGATGGACCAATACTGTTAAATTACTATCAAAGTTCTTAATTTACCTTCTTCTTATTGTCAATTCTATTGCTTTTGACAAATGCAGAACTAAATGTATCCACTGTTACAGTAATGTACATGATACTTTTCCCTAAAAATGCCATTTTCTGCCTATTTTTCTCTCTGTCCCTCCCCTCACCCCCCTAGCCACTGTTGAGCTTTTTAACTACCTCCACTGATTTATCTTTTCCAGAATGTCATACAGTACATAAACTTCTCAGATTGGTTTTTTTACTTAGCAATATGTACTTAAGTTTCCCCATGTCATTCCATGGTTTGTTAGCTCATTTCTTTTTAGCCTTGAACAATATTCCAATACCTGGATGTGTCACACTTTATTTATCTGTTGTAGGACATCTCGGTTGCTTCTGAGTTTTGGCAATTATCAAAAAAGCTGCTATAAACATTCCTATGCAAGATTTTATGTGGATATTTATAGTCCAGGTTTATTCTGTATGCCAGTTTTCAACTTATTTAGGTAAATGCCATGAAGTGCACGTGTTGGACTGTAGGCTGTTTTGTAAGAAACTGTCACACTATCTTTCAAAGCAGCTGTACAATTTTGCATTCCATCAACAATCAGTGTGAATTCCTATTGATCTCTATCCCCACGAGCATTTGGTGCTGTCAGTGTCTTGAATGTCTGGTGCTCTAAAAAGCTTTGGAGTGGTATCTAAGAGTTTTGTTCCTTTATTTTGAGAGAGTGCCCATCTGCACATGTTGCACAAGGTGGGGGAAGGGAGAGAGAATCTTAAGCAGGCTCCCTGAGAGTCTGACATGGGGTTGATCTCACAACCCTGAGACCATGACCTGATTCAAAATCGAGAGTCAGAAATATTCATTTTAATATAGTAAATAATTACTTTTATCTGCTTTTAACCAACTGAGCCACTAGATGCCTGTCTCATTCTAGTTAGCAATTCGCTGGTAACTTAAGATGCTGAACATCTTTTCAAGTGCCTACTTGCCATCTATTTATCTTCTTTCGTGAGGGATCTATTCATATCTTTCCAAGTTTTAATTAGGTTATTTATTTTCTCACTATTGAATTTTAGGAATTCTTTGTATATATCAGATATGACTCTTTCACCATATGTGTTTGCACAAATTTTCGACTAGTTTGTGCCTTTTCATTTGCATGACAGTGTCTTTTTTTAAAGATTTTATTTAAATTATTTGACACAGAGAGAGCTAGCGAGAATGGGAATGAAAGCGGGTGGAGTGGGAATGGAGGTAGAGAGAGAAGCAGACCTCCCACCAAGCAGGAAGCCTGATGCAGGGCTTAATCCCAGGACCCTGGGATCATGACCTGAGCTGAAGGTAGACACTTAACAGCTTAGCCACCTAGTCACCCCTGCATGACAGTGTCTTTCACAGAGACTACATTTTTAATTTTAGTGAATTCCAACATATTAATTTTTTTCATGGATCACTCACCTCAGATGGTAAAAAAAAATGTACCACCAAACTCAAGATCATCTAGATTTTTTTCTGTATTTTTTTCCCCTGAGTTTTGTACTTTGTGTTTTATATTTTCATCTATGATGCATTTTGAGGTAATTTTTCTGAAAGGCGTAAAATCTGGGTCTAGGTTCATTTTTTTGCATGTGGATGTTCAGTTTCAACACTATTTGTGTTAGAGACTTATCGTACTTCATTGTCTTGCTTCTTTGTCAAGGGTCTATTGTGTATATTTGTGTGAATCTATTTCTCGACTCTCTCTTCTGTTCTGTTGATGTATTTGTTCTTTCACAAACACCACACTGTCTTGGTTACGTAGGTTTACATTAAGTCTCAAGTTGGGTAGCATCAGTCTTCCAGTCATGTTCTTCCCTTCCCTGTTGTGTTGGTTCTTCTGGGTCTTTTTATCTCTTTATGCAAATTTAAGAATCAGCCACTTTGGAGAACAGTGTGGAGATTCCTCAAGAAATTAAAAAGAGAGCTTCCCTATGACCCTGCAATTGCACTCCTGGATATTTACCCCAAAGATACAGATGTAGTGAAAAGAAGGGCCATCTGTACCCCAATGTTTATAGCATCAATGGCCACAGTTACCAAACTGTGGAAAGAACCAAGATGCCCTTCAACAGATGAATGGATAAGGAAGATGTGGTCCATATACACCATGGAGTATTATGCCTCCATCAGAAAGGACGAATACATAACTTTTGTAGCAATTGGACGGGACTGGAAGAGATTATGCTGAGTGAAATAAGTCAAGCAGAGAGAGTCAAGTATCATATGGTTTCAATTATTTGTGGAGCATAACAAACAATATGGAGGACAAGGGTAGATGGAGAGGAGAAGGGAGTTGAGGCAAATTGGAAGGGGAGGTGAACCATGAGAGACTATGGACTCTGAAAAACAACCTGAGGGTTTTGAAGGGGCGGGGGTGGGAGGTTGGGGGAACCAGGTGGTGAGTACTAGGGAGGGCACGGATTGCATGGAGCACTGGGTGTAGTGATAAAACAATGAATACTGTTATGCTGAAAAGAAATAAATCATTAAATAAATTTAAGAATCAGTTTTTCAATAACAATAAAAAACTTGTTGCAATTAGGATTGTGTTGAGTCTGTATATCAAGTTGGGAAGAACTGACATTTTAACAGTGTTGAACCTTCTCAAATATGAAAATGAAACATCTATAGATTTCTTTAGTTCTTTGATTCCATTCATGACTTTTTTACATTTTTTCTCATGTAGATTTTGAAAATTTTTTTTTTTATTTGTATGTGTTTCACTTGGGATATGTTAATGTAAGTGCTACTATGTTTTTAATTTAAAATTCTACTTGTTCCTTGTTAGTAGTCCTTTTCTTTTAATTGCTATCTTAGGAAGGATATTTTCTAAAAATCTGTCTTTGATTTTATATGTTTTCTTCTAGTCTGTTGTTAAGCCCATCTACTGAATTTTTGAAAATATATTAAAATTCTCAAATGGAGAAGTCCCACTTGTTTTTAATTTTTTTTTTTTATTTTTTGAGATCATACATATGCATTTCATTAGGCCTTTTAATGTGTTTATAGTAGTTTACTTAAATTCCTTTTATATTAGGTACAACATCTTGATTACTTCAAGTATTGACTTTTTTTCTTGAGTATGAGTCATTTTCCTGTTTGTTGATAGAGTCCTTTGATTATTTTTAATTTGAAAAATTTTAGAGCCTTATTTATTTATTTTAGAGAGAGAGCATACAAGAAGGAGGGGCTAAGAGACAGGGAGAGGGAATCAATCTCAAGTAGAGTCTACTCTGAGCCCAGAGCCCAATGCAGTGCTCAATCTCATGACCCTGAGATCACGACCTGAGCTGAAACTAAGAGTCGAATACAACTGACTGTGCCACCTGGGTGCCCCATAATTTCAGATTTTGATCAATAGATTGTGCAGTGTATATCGCACATTTTGAACAATGTATTAAGAAGTTCAGGTTTGTGATGTCTCGGAAAAGTGATTTTCTTCATGTGATTAATTTGATTGGACTCAAGCTCCAGACTGGATTCCCCTGAAGATAATGGTAACGGAAATCTCTGCTGAGATTTTTTTAGTTTCTAGAAGCTGCTTTTTCTTTGTCAAACCCCGCCACCTCCATCCCAACCACTCTCTCGCCCTTCCCTGTGGTTGTATAATTTAGTGATTAGCAAAGGATTTAGATAAATTTTACATGCAGATTTTGGCATTTACCTCACCTGGTTTCCTTCTCTCCATGTTTTTCATTTAACTCTATATTTGTACTCTGCTCCAAACTCTGTGCTCCGACATACCAAATCAGGAAGGTTGTAGATTTCTGCCTTCCCAAGAAGCACATATATTCAAGACTGTAACTAAAAAGGACTAACAAATTTGTTACATTGACAATCTGGTTTCTTCTTTCAATTACGGGCTCTTCTTTACTATTAGTTTACTTTTGCTTGCTTTTCCTTGCCTATAAATGGGCTTTTCTGAGATTTTCTCTTAGAAGATTAACCTAAATTAATATGTTGATAGTGAAGGAGTTCAGGAATGCCAGCACATGTCCCGTTGGCATATAGATGATTTAGAGTTAAAATCTCTCACTGAATTCCGTTCATCTGCCTAAGAGAGATCCTTCAAGGATCTCAGTCATGATAAATCCCCTTGCTGTGTGTTTCATCACTCAGAGAATTTGGCTATTGTCACAGAAAGAAAATGAGAAGTTGACACCAGGTTGGCACAAACTATCCTATCTCCCATCCATTCTTCTAAGGTCCCATTCATCATTCCTGAACATCATTGGGTCTTCCCTAAGGTGCCTGCTATCCTAGGGAACAGGGTAGTGACAGGTTAGTTAGAGAAGGTGGTCAGAGTGACTGGAGTTTGGTTATATTGCGTTGAGTTTGTTGATTGGGTAAATAAGACAACTCAGTGGAAATAGTTGGATTTACACTCAGGTAATGCACTAACAAAGGATTCACAAACATGGCATGGGCAAAGGCCAGTTTGATTCTTGAGATTTGGGGTTGCAATTGAAAATACGGGTATGAACTCTTATCATCTTTTTAAATATACAACTTAATCCAAATTATTCATGGATTACATATTTCAGGATTCATTGGCTTACTAGAATTTATTTGTAAACCCCAAATCAACTTAGTATTTTCATAGTTAATTGCAGACATGAATAGAGTCATAAAAAATCAGAGTTATCTAACTTTCATGTTGCCAACTGAGAGCAAACAAAGCAATGCCCTTTTTGTTTGAATGCCCATATTATGAAACAAACTGGTTTTTCAGTCTGCTTAGTGCCATGGTTTTCACATTTCTGTATGTGGGGAGGGGGGCAGATTTTGTGGGTTAAAATAGCTCCCCAAGCATAGTGCTGAAGGTCTGTCAGCAAAGTAACTGTGATATGTGCTTATAGAAAAAATACATGTTTTAGATAAGCTTTGTTCAGTGTGACTTACATTGTTACCATGATTTATATGTTAATGAATTAATAATATATATTAAAACT
>JAHRIG010009623.1:0-20339 GCA_020311275.1 Eira barbara
GTGATATGATTTACTCTCTCAGCAACTTTCAAATATGCGATACAATTTTTACTGTGGTGAGCATGGTGTACATTACATCCCATGACTTATTTTTTTTAACTGAAGTTTGTACCCTCTCCCCCCCTTCGTTTTAGCTCCTTCTTGATACACATTCAATTAAGAGAAACACTGTCTATCCTAAAGAGCTTGCCCTCTCATTGGAACTGTTAGTTTTGTAATCCTGACAAAGGATTAGGGCTGCTAGAACAGAGATTGTGATATAATGAGACAGAAAAACAAAGCTTTGTGAAAAGTTGTTCCTTCAAGCTTTAAAAACAACACAAAACAAAAACAGGTATGTAGGAAAATTCTAAATGCCAAACAACGATAGGTTAATGCAGTGGTCCACGTCCACATGGACAGGCTATAACAGGATATTACGTGATCATGCGTCCTACTGACAAAAGTCTACTTCATCAAATTTTACTCAGACCATTCCGAGCTTTTTGCACTATGCCTCTACTTTGGCCCGCCTTTAGCAGGAATTTTGCTATGTCAATTTGGCGAGAACCTCCCTAACCTTCGTATCTGATATAGTCGCTATTGCACGCTTCGTGTTCGAGGCCTTGGCCATCCTCAGCAAGGATCGTGTTTGACCAGTTAAGCAAGAACCTTCCTACCCCGAATTTCCCCTCTGAGTAATTTTTCGTCCACTAACACTCTCATTGTCGTAGCAAAATTTAAGGACAGAAGTGGGAGGTGCAAGGCTTCACTAAAAGAGCCCTCTGCAAAAAAGGAAATTCACTAAAATGGCCTCTGTGGGGGAGGAAGTTGAATTTTTTACTCTGAGGAGCGTTTTTTTTTCCGAACACGAAGGGCGGGGGAGCAACGGAGTTGGGCGCAATTGTGGAGCGATGCTGCCACCAAATGGCCACAAATTCACTAAGCGAAGGCAGAAGGCGCACTGCGGCAGCAGCAGCAGCAGGAAGTTCCGGGTCGGGAGTGCGGTGGTTGATGGGAATTGTGGCCATTTGCTTTAGGGTCGTACGGAATTCGGCCGGCTCTTTAGTGCCCGTGGCGTGAATTTATGTTGGGGACAGTTCCTTACGGTCTCCGCGGTGGTGGGCACTACTGGGAAAATTGGAGGCGAGGAGGAGAAAGATGCTAGTTCTCGGACCCATTCTAAGGGTCATCTGGAGGGGTAATGGGAAGATGGACGAGCTCGGTTCCGCGTGGACATGCGCGTTAGTGGTAAACGGAACTGCCCGGCCGGCTGTGTCGTCTCTGCCTTCAGGCTCTTCGGAGGGAAGTTTCTGCCGTTCCTTTACTTTGTGGGTGGGGGCCTAGGTGCTTGAGTGGGAGAAAGGGAAAGACGGCTAGGCCTGGAATCCCCTTTAAGGGCGTCGTCCGTCAGTGTACGTCCGTATCTGTCTGTCCACCCAGCCAGCCACCCACCCATCCATTCGCCCAGTCCTTCGTAAAACAAATATTCACTGGACACCCATTAACTAGCAGACACAGCTTTAGACCCTGGGGCCCAAAGACACTTAAGAATACGAGGGCCCTGGTTTCAGGTACCATTCCTTCTAGTGAGTGGAGACAGAAACAACTTACCGAGTTAATTTCAGATAGTGGTTAATAAGACGAGGTGATAAGACAGAAATGCGGTGGATGCGTGTATGCGCTTTTACTGAGTGGTCAGATTCGTCTTCAAGGAAATGACAGTTGAGGACGTTGGGAGTGGTCCTGGATGGCTCTGAAGACACTGATGAGGATAAAAGCTGCTTGGTTTTGCATTGTTTCATGCCTTATTAATACAGAGGCTTAGATTAACACAAAACATAGATAATGTTTGCTGCTTCATTCCCTGCTCCCAGACTCTCAAAATGATTGATCATCAGAATAGAAAATGCTAATAGAAGGGCTCAGTGGATCAGGACCGGGAAGTGCTGGCACTATGGTGTGGACAGCAAAAGCTGCTGGGTTAGGGCCTTGAGTGTTTAGATTAAAGAGCTCTTTCCACTGAACCCCAAAGAGTACAGAGGGTGGCAAAGCCTGGTTCCCTTCCTCTTTGTGGTTTGCCTTCCCTTCTGGTCTCCTTTCTCTACGGATCCTAGGATCTTATCCTTCCAGATTGGATCATTTATGGGGCTTGGCTTTGCTGTAGTGGGACTTGCAGGGACTTGCAGTGCTATCGGTGGAATTCCAGTGGAATTTTAATTCCAGACAAGAGTTTGGAATGGGCCCATGGTACAGTAGGTCCTACGTAGTTTTGGAGGCTTTATAGACTTGGCACACGTGACTATGGCTGTGACATTTTAAGGGACCCCGTGATTCAGCAGGAAGGTGAAACCATGTTGACAACAACATCACAACTTGAATGAGTGAATGAGTGCATATGCTGTGGTAGACAGCAATAGGAATCCCTTAGTTGTTCTGGGTGTGGAGGAAAGAGGTTAGTTGAAAACTTGCAGATGGATGACTGGCTGAGGTTCTCCCCGTTGTAGAGGTGAGGTACACAGTGAAGGGAAATTATAAGAAGAGGCCTTCAGAAAGAATGGCCACAGTGGGTTCCAGAGTTTGTCCAAATATCCCGAAGGCCTCTGCCTCAGAAAATTGGATCTGAGGAAAAAGAACTTGTAAATAGACAAAGTGAATGGCCTGAGTAGGTGGGAGTTGCAGTGGGGGGGGGGGGGGGACTGGCTGCTTTTAGTGTGCAGTAGATGCTGAACAGAGTACCCACCCGATTCCCTGTTAGAGGGCAACTACACACTTGTGTTGAGTGGAAATATCCAGGACACCAGCGGGTTTAGGCCAGGGTAGCAAGCAGCAAGTCTTTGCCCTGTTGTGTTGGACGGTGGGTGGCAGGTGACTATGATCTTCGGTTCTCTCCATGATCAGCACCCACCTTTACTCCCAGTACAGGCCATGACAGCATTCATCCTCTGTTCTGAGTACTGAGATTTGGGATCATCCATAGTCTGAGTATAATTTAGCTACATTATTTGGGGGACAGAATTCCTCGTAGAAGTGGGGGAAAAGGTGGTTAGAAGAGGACCAAATGTCTGCCATGGTATGTTTTGATCAACAGCAACAACAGTAATAATAATTGCCTACCTCTGTTCAAGGTTTGCTTTGTGCTGGGCCCCATGCCAAGGGCCTTCTCCATATTCCCTCGTTTAATCTTAACAGTGACCAGTAATGGAAACACTGGTACTGTGTTTCCATTTCATATATGAGGAGACTAAGGCTTAGTTTAGGTGGCCTACCTGAGATTAAACAAATCAGCCATGGTTTCAATCCAGCTTTGTCTCCAGTCCAGTTTTTTCTGAAAGTGTGATCTCCAGAACAACAGCATCAGCATCACCTGGGCGCGCTATGTTAGAAATGCAAGGCCTCGGGCCCTGCCCCAGACCTACTGAATCAGAAACTCTGGGGCCACGGCCCAGCCATCTGTGGCTTTAAAACACCTTTCAGGTGATTCTGATGCGCATTTGTAAAATACCGCACGTGCTCCATGACTAAACTACTACTAAAGAGCACACATTGCTGGTTTCTTTGGCATGTAGGACTGTTTGCCAGGAAGCTAATTGTTTACTCTGTAAGAGGTATGGTGTGTGTTCCTTACATTTATGGGAAATGAGGATAAGGAGAAAACAAATTGTATGAGACCGGTGACTGGGTTGGGGTAGGAGGACGTTGAACGGATGTTGTTGAATGGAGAGAATGCCCAGGCATCTCCATGGCCGTTTTTAATTTCCTGAACTTCATGGAAAAGTTGACGAGTAGCATGGGCACCTAGAGGGGGTGGTATACCGGCAGCATATCTTTAATTTGGGGCCATGTAGATAGTACAGGGGTGTGGGATGCTGCTCCTGAAATCCCCAGCCCTCCTGGCCAAAGTGTTTCCAGAATTTTGATTTGGTAGGTTCCAGCCCTTTAAGTCCTCTGTAGAATATGGGAGTGGGAGTGGGGGGCAACCCATATCCCAAACGATACCTCTTGTAGTCCCCACCACCAGGATATATCCCACTGATTATCAGCTATTAAATTATCCTCACCGAGTTTCAGTGGCTACCCGAATCTCTGCTTTGGGGAGGGCTGATGGGAATGGTGACTAGGAAGCACGGTGCCCTGTGGAACTCAAGGAGGGAAACTGCAGGAAACTCAGGCGGGTCACCTGGTACTCATCAGTGTCTCCACAAAGTTCAGGAAAATAAAAAGGGCCATGGAGATGGCTGGCCCCCTCTGTAGCTCACAGCAGCGCAGACAGACAGAAGAGCCTCTGTGTAATTCTCCGGTGCTCCAGGCGAGGAGCTCCAAGGGGAGGACTCCGAACTGTGGTGGAATGCCCAGCCTCCCTGGCCAATGGAACTCAGGGAAAAGGGAGGCAGAGTATTCCCATCTGATGGTGAAAGGAAGGAGGACGTTGTCTGGTGTACTAACACATGGAGGCAGAGGGTAGACTGAACAGTGGTAATGGATACAATCTTCTAACCCTTGGGGAACTGGTGGGGAAGGCTGCCCCTCTAAGACCTGTGGACCCAGGTACCTGGCTTCAGTAGAGATTGGTGGTGGAGGGGGCAGGGGGAGGCACTTTTGCTGGCTACTTTGCTGCTACCACTGCTAATTCCTCGGAAAACTGGGTAGACAGTGAGTCAAATGGCCTTATCGAGTTTTCATTTGTCTGATAAACCTTTGTGTGGGGTTTTCTTATAGGCCCAAGTTTAAGTTTATTTCAGTCACTATTTCCACCCTCCCCTGCATCTGGTTTGCTTTCGGCGAACCCATAAGTAAGAAGATTTGAGGGAGGCCTCATCTGGAAGAAAAATCCCTGTGTGTGTGTGTGTGTGTGTGTGTGTATACATATATGTATGTGCACATATATATGTATGTGTGTGCAGACATGCACACAAATCTATAAATTTTATATATTTATATCAATCATTTAACATTAATATAGGATATATTTAAATATAATAGTATAATACAGAATTATATACAATGATATAATATCAGTATAATAGTATGTAATAACAGAACATAGCATATATAATACATAATGTATACTATGATATGTAAAATGATATAATTTAATATTATATACAATATGCCAAATTTTATATGTGTGTATATCCGTGTGTGTGTGTGTGTATACATATATAAAACAGGAGGATTTCTATGTCTGCCTGGTTTAGAAGAAGTTCCAATCTGGGGAAAGGGTATATACATTCGTGTTCTCTGACATGCTTAAACTGGCAGTACTTAGAGAAGTCTTCCTTCCTCTCGCTGTAGCGTGGCTCTTAGTCCCTCAATTCTGGCATCGGGGTCTCGGAGGAAGCACTTTGGAGGATCTGTAAATATTCATACAGCAGTTTGGACCAAGCTGGCCAGCAGGGCTTTGAAACTTGTTCATAAGCCAGTCCCTGCTTATCTCCCATTGCTTATAAGATGGCGCGGCTTACCGGTTTCCTTTTTCGTCCTCTGAAGGCCCTTTCCAACCTGTCTGTCGCTTTCAGATTTGGGACGAATTGCCTAACGGTGTGAGCTCTTTCTCTGTGAGCAAAACTCAGAGTGCAGTTTTGCATAAGCTAGGTGTCTGGGAGAAATGTGTTCTAGCATGTCTTAGGCCCATCCCTGCTTCTTCAGCACAACCGAGGACGTAAACCCAGATTACTGATTTCTTCACTCGGGCCTATCCATACCACCCTCTCCAGCACAAGCAAACCTGTATTCACAGACTGGCAGGCCAGCAAGAGCTAGTTTTCTGATGGGATCATCCAGAGTGACCTTTGTCTGGTCTTGAACACCCCATGTCGCTATTTAAACCAAAACACCTTTCCATAAGATGTTTAGTTCCAATGCTCAAACTACTTATTTTTCTCATGCCCCCAATCCTGTCCACCCTTCCATTCCACAACTTATTTTCTCTCTTCAAACCTCCAACACTGCCTCTCCCGGCCTCACTCTTAGCTGATGACCTCCCTTTCTAGTTCATTGAGAACACTGCCTAGGAGTCAACCCAAATTAACAAATCCAAAATTGAACTCCCCCATCTTCCCCTATGGACCGTCTTCAGCTGCGGTATTTTCCATTGCAGGGTCATGGCAACTCTATTCATTCAGCTGTGGTGCCGTAGACTTGAGAGTGATCCCTCACTATGCTGCTGTACTCAACCTCTCATTTTCAACCTGTTAGGAGATCCCGTCCCGTGAGCTCTTTTGAACAAAATATGCCCAGAATCTGACCACTTCTCACCACCTCCCCTGTTAACATCCAGTTACAAGCCACCATCTGTTCCCCTCCCTGCCCCAGCACACTGAAATTGTTTCCTGACTTATTTCTCTGCTTCGCCTTCCCTCCCGCCAACCCGCTAACCCCCCGACCCCCCTCCAAACTGGCCCACTGATGGTCAATCCGGCAGCCAGAAAAATGCTATTAGAACATACAATCAGATCATATAATGCCTCTGCTTGACTCCTTCCCTCGTCGCTTTTATGTCTTTGATTAAACGTCACTTTTCAATGTGGCTCACCCCTAAACATCTTATTTCAAGTGCCCCTCCCCACCACACGTACAATTCCCCTTTACCTTGTCTTACTTTGTTCCTTCAACACGAGTTATGTGATTTGCTTCCTTGTTAGGATGTTTGCTTGTCTCCGCCCACTAGAAGGCAAGCTCTTCCAAGCCAGGGCAGTTGTTGTGGCAATTGTGGTTGTTTATTACATGTGTCTGATGGTTCACTACTTTGTCTCGATAGTGACTCGCATGGAGGAGGTCCTCCATAAATGTTTGTTGCATGAATAAACATATATTACCAACATCCTCCACATTTACTCATTTTTTTTTTAATCCAGTGAACAACGAGAGGGAGATGTTAATGTCCCCCACAAAATTATGTTTCTGTCAATTTCCCCCTATGGTTGCACCATTGTCAACAAAATCCCAAGACAAAGAAAAATAGTTCCAACACATATAACAGGTAAAGGGTAAATAACCCTAAGGAGGAGAAGCAGACGATAAATAGCACACCAAACAGCGAAACAGACAAGCAAAGGAAACACAGTAGGGCACCCATGAGTGAACGAACACTGTTCACAAGCAATTTGGTAGTGGTGGTGAGGGTAAGGGAACAAACTACTTTTGCTCAATAGTGCTCACACTGAGAGTGTGGTAAAAGAGATCTCCACAAACGTAGTCGTTGCATCTGGTGTTAGGACAATGTTGAAGAGGAAGTTCACTCGTTACACAGCAACCTCCCTAGGGTGACTCATGGGAGAAACCTACCTCAGGCAAAAGCATGATTATTCCTTCTGTGCAGTCATTCAGGTTTGACTTCGGGGATACTGGGACTCCAGCTGGTGATCACCTTTCCCTCTTTCCATTTAGGCAGCTCGAAAAGGTGGGTCAGCATCTCTGGCCGACAGGCAGTAAATGTGGCGAGCCTTATGGCATGTGTTTTGTGTTCAAATCGGTCATCCAATTAGACTTCCACACTTTAATTTGGCCTTGATTCCCTCACCCAGCATATCTGTGAAAACTTAGATTTTCTTTGCCATTGATGTACTGCGTGAGCTGTGTGATTCCTCAGCTCAAAGCCTGCCAGTCAAGGGCTTCTGATCTCACCCAGAGTAAAAACCCAGTCCTTGGCCTGGAGAGACTCTACCAGATTTAACTCCTGGCTAACTCTCTGGCCTCCTCTCCCCTTCACTCACTCTGCCCTAGTCCAGTTGGAGCCAGCTGATACTTTTTTTTTTTTTTTAAAGATTTTATTTATTTGACAGAGAGAGGTCACAAGTAGGCAAAGAGGCAGGCAGGGGGTGGGGGGGAGCAGGCTCCCTGCCTAGCAGAGAGCCTGATGCGGGACTCGATCCCAGGACCCTGAGATCATGACCTGAGCTGAAGGCAGAGGCTTAACCCACTGAGCCACCCAGGCATCCCCCAGCTGATACTTTTAATAAAATCTTCTGTCTCTGGGGTGATCGAGCCCCCACGATACATTACCACAGCCACAGACTCTTTTTTTTTTTTAAACCCAGCTTTTGATGGCAAAGCATGATGGCTCTCCAAGTCTGCTTACCTGCTCGTGCGTGCCAACATTTGAATAAAGTGTATCTGTCAATCAGATCCACAAATGCTATGTATATCACTGCACTTTCCACCAATAGCATCGCTGGAGTACCTGTCTGGTCAATGCTAAGTTCTTGTTCTACAGCTCACCCTCTGAGAAGAAATATGGTCACCAGCCACCACTGAGACCATTAGACTGGTGACGACAACTACCTTCCATCTTAGCGCATCCACACTGTCTGCCAGAAAGAAAAGAAGCTCTGAGCCTATTTACTGGGGCCTTTCTAGAAAACAACAATTGTCATCCTTATGGCCATTTATCTCTGACTTTTTCTATCCATGTAAATCCACCGAACTTCCAAGGCTCCCTCCTCCAGCCTATCCAGTACGACTGTCCCCTGCCTACTTGGATAATTATTTTCCACAGCCTGCACTGTTAACCCAGGATGGGGAAGCAGAGTCTATGCAGTACGGGAGAGGCTAGACTTTCAGTGGCACCGTGGCATCTCCAAGCCTTCTTTATCCAGAAGGATCCTGCCTGGAGGACTGATCCCCAGAGCCCCTTGGAAAGTGCCCTGATTCGGTCAAAACATTCTAATGAGCCAATCCTTGGAAATCCAGGCCTCTGGAAACCCATGGCGTGGGATTTCATCAATTTGGAGGTGCACAGGAGAGCCAATGGGGTGCAAATAGTTTGAGGGTCATGAATTACTATCAGGTGGTTCACGGTCAAGGCCCAGAGGGTTTTTCTCTCTCTTGCTTCCTTTCACCTCAGAGAATGGCCTCAGGCAATGCCTCTGAAGCCAGTTCACTCAGTCTTCTCTGAGCAGCACTGACAGCCCTTCCTTCCAGATCTTGTTCTTGTGTTGAACAACCCCCCCCCCCCCCCGCCGCCAATATGGACTTGACATCCTCACCAGAGACAACTTGGAAAGTTGGGGAAAGTTACCAGAAGAATTTTTAAAAAGTCAACCATAATCCCACAACCAATGTATCATCACTCTCAGTTCTTAATTTACTCCCCACTGGTCTCTTTTCTATGGGAGTAAGATAATGTAGCCTGTAACCCACCACCATGAGATGCAGTGGTGTCCCCTGCTGCATTCCAGACATTGCTGAGTATGTGTGAAGATCTGCAGAAATGGCCTTCCTGCCCCCTGCCCACACACCCCATCCTTCATGGAAAAGAAAAGACACTTAACCCCAACATTAGTCGGGCGATTAAAAAAAAATATTCATTTTTATTATTTTTTAAGCTTTCATTTGAATTCCCGTTAGTGGACATGCAGTATAATATTAGTTTCAGGTGTCCGATATTGTGGTTCAACCCCTCCACACAACACCCAGTGCTCATAACAACAAGTGCCCTCCTTAATCCCCACCACCTATTGAACTCACACCATCACACCCTCCACCTCCCTCCTGGTTAACCATCAGCTTGTTCTTTATAGTTAAGAGTCTGTTTCTTGGTTAGGCAATAAAAATTAAAAAAAAAAAAATTAGTCACAGTGAGATACCATTTCTTTTCTATCAGAGGACTATTTGATTTAGGGACAGAAAAGGATATGAGGAAATTACATCCTAAGGAAGAAGAGAGAACCAGGAAGCCCGGCTTGAGCCACTAACAGCACTGTGGCTGTTTGAAGGAAGTAGTGCTATCCCTCACTCAGGTTTGTCCACTGGCCCAGTTCCTATGGGATTGGCTAGGAATCCAATGAGGGCCTGAGAGTAAAAACTGAAAGAGCTGTTTCCATAATAAGAGAGTGAACTTTTGGGACTTCATCAAGATAAAAAGCTTCTGCACAGCTAAGGAGACAGCCAACAAGACTAAGAGGCAGCCCACGGAATGGGAGAAGATATTTATTTGCAAATGACATTACAGATAAACGGCTGGTATCCAAGACCTATAAAGAACTTCTCAAACTCAACACCCAAAAGAAAATAGCCCAGTCCAAAAATGGGCAGAAGACACGAACAGACACTTCTGCGAAGAAGTCATACAAAGGGTGAACAGACACACGAAAAAATGCTCAACATCACTAGCCACCAGGGAAATACAGACCAAAACCACAATGAGATACCACCTGACACCAGTTAGAATAGCCAAAATTAACAAGACAGGAAACAACGAATGTTGGTGAGGATGTGGAGAAAGGGGAACCCTCTTACACTGTTGGTGGGAATGCAAGCTGGTGCAGCCACTCTGGAAAACAGTATGGAGGTTCCTCAAGATGTCAAGATGTTATGACCCAGCAATTGCACTACTGGGTATTTACCCCAAAGATACAGATGTGTTTAAAAGAAGGGCCACCTGCCCCCCAAGGTCCATAGCAGCAATGTCCACAATCGCCAAACTGTGGAAGGAGCTGAGATGCCCTTCAAACAGATGAATGGATGAAGAAGATGTGGTCCATATATACAAAGGAATATTAGTCAGCCATCAGAAAGGATGAATACCCACCATTTGCATCAACATGGAAGGAACTGGAGGGGATTGTGCTGAGTGAAGTAAGTCAAGCAGAGAAAGACGAGTATCATATGGTTTCACTCGTATGTGGAACATAAGGAATAGCACGGAGGACTATAGGGGAAGAGAGGGAAATCTGAAGGGGGAGAAATGAGAGAGGGAGATGAACCATGAGAGACTCCGGATCCCAGGAAATAAACTGAGGGTTTCAGAGGGGAGGGGGGGAGGGGAGGGGTTAACAGGGTGATGGGTATTAAGGCAGGCACGTGTGGTGATGAGCACTGGGTGTTATATGCAACTAAGGAATCATGGAACACTACATCAAAAACTGATGATGTGCTCTACATGGCTAACTGAACATAATTAAAACATAATAATAAAATAGCTAAGATCATCATCCAGAGAGAGAGAGAGTGACGAAGCAGTACAAATCACTCAGCACAGCCCAGACAGCTCCCTTTCATGGCGGGTGACCACCATGTGCAACTGGTGGGCCTGTGGTCAGACCAACGGTTGCCTCTGTGCCACCAAGCACCACAGGAGCCACTCTCAGAGAGGTCTGCTGGTGATACCTGGCTCCAGAGCCCCAGAATCTGTTGTAGATGAGGCTGAATAAAGACAGGATTAACACCAGGTCGGCAGAACAGGCCCATCACCAATCTCATCCCTGCCTCTTTTCTGGATGCTCCAGAACTCCTGGTGAGCTCTGCATCAGCATATGCAGCAGCCCCCGCCAGGGTGTGTGATGGCCACCAAGGTTATCACCAGGCTTGGGCATGGACAGGCTTGATGGTATATCCTGACATATGATTCCGTATCCTCACCCAAGAATGGAATACAACGGAAGGGAATGGAATGACAAAGGAGATCTGAAACATGGGCATGGGGAAGGCTTCAGAGGGCTCTGAGTGAAGAATTGACCCAAGTCCTAAAGGACCAAATTGTTCTGATCATTTAGGGAAACACAAACACACACACACACACACACACACACACACACACACATAACTGAAGCAAAAACTTTACCATACTTCTAGCTGAGAAAATTTAGAGACAGGGCTTGGATTATCAAGTGTTAGGAACATTAAAAACTTCCACGTTTCTGTAAAAAATGTTCTGCGATTACAAGAAAGCAAAAAAGGAAAGAAGGAGCAGAGGAAGAGGAGGAGAGAGAGGGAGGGAGGAGGGAGAGAGAAACAGAGAGACAGAGACACACACACAGAGGATAAAGACAAAGGATGGAAAGAAGGGAAAGAGAAAAAAGTGACTATGTATGGAGACCAGCCACGCGCTTAGTTCGTTTTTCTCCTTGAAACCCAGGGACGCTGCCTCTAAAGCCCAAAGTCCTGATGATAACCTTCTGGTACTGTGCTTGCTGAGTGAAGCTTTCCGAGCTTCCCTTGAGTAAAAGTTATGACCCACCGCAGCAAGACAGGCATGACTGGGGTCTATGCCCAACCAATGTGACAGCCCTAGTTCACCGTAGCACCAGGAAGTCGCTGCTGGACCCACAAGTACCCTGGCTAACTTAGGCCTAGTTCTCCCCTTCATTGCCCCTGGCCTTCCTCTCCCGTAGGGGATGTGGAACAAAGGAACATTTGCAGAGGGAAAAAAAAAAAAAAATCTTGGAGCCTCAGGCTGAACTGTGTCTGCAAAGTCCATGGCATTCTGAATGATCAAGAATTTACCGAGCATTGGGGCGCCTGGGTGGTTCAGTGGGTTAAGCGTCTGCCTTCGGCTCAGGTCATGATCTCAGGGTCCTGGGATCGAGCCCCGTGTCGGGCTCTCTGCTCCGTGGGGAGCCTGCTTCCCCCTCTCTCTGCCTGCTGCTCTGCCTACTTGTGATCTCCCTCTCTCTCTCTCCCTGTCAAATAAACAAATAAATAAATAAATCTTTTAAAAAAATAGGAAAAAAAAAAAAAGAATTTACCCAGCATTTACTAGGCTCCAGGCCTTATGCTAAGAGCTCATATGTTCACTCATTGTATAATTCCATCATCAAAACAATCAAGTGAGGCAAATGGGACTATAACCTCCCCTTTGGAAGTGAGGAAACCAAGGCTCTGTGAGCTTTAGAAACCTGCCTAAGGTCACACAGATAAGAAAATTCAGGTGCCTCTGAAATACAGGATGACATACTTTAACCAGAAACCATCATGGCCCTGAGATTGAAGAGGAGAATGAGGTTGGTAATGTCCAAGGAGGAGGTGATTTTTAAATCTGGCCTGATTTCAAATCACTTGGAACCACCCCTGCTGTGCCTAGGGAGGCACCTTCTCCCCCCCCCCTCTTTTTTCTTTCTTTCTTAAATTAACATATAATGTATTATTAGCCTGAGGGGTACAGGTCTGTGAATCACCAGGTTTACACACTTCACAAGCACTCACCATAGCACATACCTTCCCCAATGTCCATAACCCCACCACCCTCTCCCTACCCCCCTACCCCCGGCAACCCTCAGTTTGTTTTGTGAGATTCTCTTATGGTTTGTCTCCCTCCCGATCCCATCTTGTTTCATTTATTCTTTTCCTACCCCCCAAGCCCCCCACATTGCATCTCCCCTTCCTCATATCAGGGAGATTATATGATAGTTGTCTTTTTCCGATTGACTTATTTCGCTAAGCATAATACCCTCTAGTTCCATCCGCGTCGTCGCAAATGGCAAGATTTCATTTCTTTTGACGGCTGCATAGTATTCCATTGTGTGTATGTATGTGTGTGTGTGTATATATATATATATCTCACATCTTCTTTATCCATTCATCTGTTGATGGACATCTAGGTTCTTTCCATAGTTTGGCTATTGTAGACATTGCTGCTATATACATTCAGGTGCACGTGCCCCTTCGGATCACTACATTTGTATCTTTAGGGTAAATACCCAAGTAGTGCAATTGCTGGGTCATAGGGTAGCTCTACTTTCAACTTTTTGAGGAACCTCCATGCTGTTTTCCAGAGTGGTGGGCGCCTTCTCTCTTAAACATCTACTCACAGACACACACGCGCGCACACACACACACACACACACACACACACAACTGACTGGTGTGGGGCAGTCCGAGTCCCATGTGATCCAGGCTCAGCAGTTCACAGAATGATTATTTCCTTACCCTTACTCATGAACAATATTAAATGAACATTCCCAGAATTTTCTTGGAACCTTAATGTATCAGAAGCTTCCAACCTTAGCCCCAAGTGTGTTCACTTCAGTTGCGCAGATTCCACCACTCCCTGAGGATAGCTTAGAACCCTTCTCTGTCTTCCCATAATGCCCTGGATGTATTGTTATCGATCCATTCACCCAACAAATAATCATCGAACTCCTCTAATATATGCCAGCCACTGTATTACTCCATGGAATCTCTGTCATTCCAATTACTACTAACTTTTTTTTTTTTTTTTTTTTTAGCGATTAGTTTCAATGTAACAGTAGCTCTCACTAGGATGAGTGCCTTGTGGGGCACCTGGGTGGCTCAGCTGGTTAAGCGTCTGCCTTCTGCTCAGGTCATGATCCCAGGGTCCTGGGATCAAGCCCCACATCTGGCTCCTTACTCAGTAGGGGGCCTGCTTCTCCCTCTCCTTCTGCCTGCTGCTTTCCCTGCTTGTGCTCTCTCTCTCTCTAATAAATAAATAAAATCTTAAAAAAAATGAGTGCCTTGTAAGAAGGCACCCCGCATTACTCACTATTCTATACCTAGGGCTTAGCCACGGATGGGCACACCTCTGAGTAGGCTACCAATGAACACTGGATATTGGATGAAAAATTTCATGAGGTATCTATTGCCTGTAAAAATTAGGAAGACAAAGAGGAGATAAAGCAGAAACTAGATGGAATGTAAACCCCACTGAGGGTAAAGAGATGATGCCACATGGAAGGTGGGGTACCGAAAAGGGAAGCTCTTATAATACCCACAAACACCCTTGGCAAAATAAACCAGGGTCTGTACACTCAGATAAGAGTATGTCTTAAGTAGGATGGCAAAATAACATCCAGCCCTATAATAGGAGCCCTCTCTTCTTAGTCTCAGGTCCGCTGTATGGGTGGGGTGGGGGGAGGGTCTGCCTGTCCATACTGTATGTAACACAATCCCCTGGAACGCCAGGGACATTAGAAGTGAGAAGTGAAATCCTTCCTTTTAGGAATGGACACCGTCTACTAGGATTCACTGTACCGTCTTGCCTGTCTCTTGAAGTATTAGAAGTTCTGAGTTCCCAAAACCTACCCAGGAGGAGTGTTGCTACTCCAGACCTCCATTCTTCCTTACCACGCACACGTTCGAAGGGCCAACTTTGGCCTCCAGTTGCCCTATAGCTAGCCGATTTTATCTGTGAATTCTGTTGACAGGACCCACCCAGCATTCTGCAGGTTCCACTCATTTACCAGACAATGCCGCCTTTGTTATCAGACAGGGGTCCTTCCCCAGAGGCCAAGCAAGCCAAGCATGGACACCAGCTTTGAGGAGGGCAAAATGGATTTTATTGCAGGGCGTCAAGCAAGGAGACAGGAAAACATTTCTCAAATCCACCTTCCCAAACGGCTGGGGTTCGGTGTATAGCAGGTCAGGGTGCCAAGGGGTATGCAGGGTTGAATGGAATATCCTGATTGCACATAGGGACAAAGGGAGGTGTCCTCCTTTCTGAGCATGTGCATTTGAGAATCATGCCTCTTCGTGGGACACACATTCAGAAAATGGTGGCAGAAGCATGATGAACGGGGAGAGATCTCGGGGTGTGTTGTCACAGAGGTTACTCTCGTTCACTCTTGGTCCCCTCCACGCAGCTGCAAGAATTCTTCCCCAGTTAGTTCCATTCTTAGCTGGTCTCATCCCTGCTTGGTCACCTACTGCAAAACAGACTCAGAACTCACTCAAATTAGCCAGAGTTTCTTTAGGGTAGGATGATCAAACGTCTGTTGATGTGTCGGTTTCACTTTCAGTTGGTCACTTTTTGTTGCGGTGGTATTGTTTTGTTTTGTTTTTCTGGGCAAGGAGCCTGAATTGTCTCTTGGTCCCTGGTCTAGTGTTCCGGGATCATGCAGGCCTTCGGACTTGACGTTGGGCTGCAGGGGGCAGCAGGGAGCAGCTCCTCCTTTCTTTATGTCACTACTGATCACTAGGAAATAAAAGCATAGTTTTCATGAACTGAGCAGCTTTTCTAAATTAGGTTTCACACTCCATCATTCGTCTCAGAATAACTCTACAAGTTGAGTATGCCTCTTCATTTAATATTCGACAAAGAAAAAGAGGGAGGGAGGGAGAGGGAGAGGGACCCTGTACGAAAACAGTAGATGGAGGAATTAAGACTTGATTCAAGGTCCGAGGTTATCACTAATTGATATTATGGATATCCAGTGGTGTTTCTTGAGTTTTCCTTCCTGAGAAGCAAATCTGTTCCTCAGCAACACAAGAGCAGTAGCTGGAGTCCATGGCCAGCCTGGTGGCAGGCACTATCTCATCACACAGCACCCCTGGGAACCCTAGAGCTACTTTTGATGGCAAGGGGGCAGGAGAGAGGGAGGTGAGACTGTGGACAGGACACAAAGCTGAGAGGGACTTATGGAGACTGGCGAACGGCCGTACCTTTGTTTCAGTAAGGGAGAGGCAGTGGTGGTGTCAGTGGCACGATGTCAACCCTTCCTGGCCACTGCAACCCAGGACAGAGCGAGATTTTCAGGGACTTGTGAGTCCCTATGTCAAAAGGGACGCAGTGCCCTGTGTCACCTCCTGTAACAGCTGTGTCAGATGGCCAGGATGGCATCTTAAGGGGCCGGTGTACTTCCTCCGGACCACAAAACAGTCCTGGAATACAATCACCACACTCACAGGCAACAGCCCCGGCAAGATGGCACCAACCATCTCTTTCGCCTGGCCCTTGCTACATTGTGTAAATCAGGTTTTCTGTTTTCAGGGAACACTCTCTCACATGATTTCTGACCACAGCCCCGGTTTTGTTTTGTTTTTTTCCCTCTCAACTTTTAGTCACAAATTTCGAGGCCAATCAAATTTGCTTTCCTGTCCAAACAGTCTGTGAGAACCATACCCCTGGATACAATCTGCCTATTTAGCTACTTGATTCCTGTTTCATATCCCAGTGACCTCATTGCCCCAGGACAGCCTACCTCATACCATTTATGGCTCCTAGCCTGTCTGCATGGATTGGACTCTTTGTTCCTTTTTTTTTTTTTTTTTTTTTTAAGCAGATCATTCTATGCAGTCACTGCTTTTTTTTTTTAAAGATTTTATTTATTTATTTGACAGACAGAGAACACAAGTAGACAGAGAGGCAGGCAGAGAGAGAGGAGGAAGCAGGCTCCCCGCTGAGCAGAGAGCCCGATGCGGGGCTCGATCCCAGGACCCTGAGATCATGACCTGAGCTGAAGGCAGAGGTTTTAACCCACTGAGCCACCCAGGCGCCCCCTCTTTGTTCCTTTTATGTATTTATGTATTTATTTGAGGTGCCCTTTGTCACGTTACTGTATCTGTTTAAGACTTTGTTTGAGAGAGGGGGGAGGGAGAGCATGAGCAGGGGGAGGGGCAGAAGGAGAGGGAGAGAGAAAAACAGACTCCCTGCTGAGTGCAGAGCCAGGTGCGGGTCTCCTTCTTAGGACCCTGAAATCATGACCTGAGCCAAAGTCGGATGCTGAATGGACTGAGCCACCACCCGGGCACCCCCAACAATACATTTATTGTACATGTTGCATAGATGCTTGACAGTAACGTGTGTTATAAATTGCTGGCTTCAGGGTTCAGAAGTTCTCCATTAAGTCAAGTTTGTTCCCGTGTTCAAAACTTCTACTAAATTCTTATTAGGTTGTTGGCTGTTTGGGCCGTCAACTGCCAAGCAACATGTTAAAATAGTCCACTATTTTACTGGATTTGTCCATCTCTGCTTGTAATTCTTTCAATTTTTGCTTTCTGTATTTTGAGGCTGTGTTACAGTGAAGTTTCTGGGACAAGTTCCAATCTGGGACAGCAGCCCGGGGTCATTGTTGCACTCCCTCCTGACCACACACCACACCCCGTGAACACAGTCACTCAAGATGTCGTCTCTAAAATTCTGTCTTGGCATGAAACGCACTTACTATAAGATGAATCCACCCCTCTGGGTATTGTGAACCACACCTGTCACAGAAAAACACTTCTACTATCCAGATTTTATAGTTCCACGGTTGACTAACTCACATGGTTTCTGACCATACTCCTATTTTTCCTCCCAACTTTTAATGACCAGTTGCAAGGTCCTTCAAGTTTGTCTTCCCATCTAGTCTGACAGCCATCAAGACCATGTGGTCCATATTTTTAAAGAGTATCTACATGGCTTTACCACCTGCAAGTAGAAGCACTCACCCAACTGCCTTGCCAAGGACAAACATATTTGAAAATGGAACATGCTTTTCCTTACATGTCAGGAAAAGGAAAATTTCCTTTTCCTTCTTCTACTCTATGGCACCCTAGCTCTGGCACTTACAGCTTTCATTTTCTCCACACCCCTGTTATCCCTGGCATTGCCGATACCTCGGCGTCTTCGTCAGGACTGGTGATGCCTTTGGCTCTACCCGTGGCGTGTCTTAGACAGCAGCTGAAGGTCGACTCAGTGGTGCCCTTCCAGAAGGAGAAAGAATCATCCCAGTTGAACTCCCATCTCCATTTTTCTTACCCTACACCAAAAGGTCTTTCTGCAATATAGCTCTTAAAGTCCACCAACTCTCTCCTTTTAGGTATTGTCTTTTGTTCCTGGCCCACTCCTCGTCCCCTTATTTTAATAGCCAGCTGCCTTGAGTCCATCTGAAACATTCAGTGCGAGTGCAAAGGCCAACGCTTATTTTGATAGCTCTGCCTGGCCTGGCAATGGGAAAGGCTCTCGATGACAGTTTCATCTCCAGCCGTTTGCGGGTACAGATCTTCCAACCTTGTGAGGACCCCAATTCCTGGTCCGTGAGAGTGTCTAAGGCTGTGAATATTTGAGCAACGAGAAGTTCCCTGATTAAAAAAAAAAAAAAAAGTCAAATAATTCTAACACACCATGTGCATAGTGTACATAATTATGAGGGTTTTTTTTTTTTAATTTAAAGGCAATTAATGTGCCCAAAGCATTCGATAAAGCGAATTACCTAAGTGCTTTCTCAGGTAAAAGGCCGGTTGTGTTTCTTAAGACCCTATTCCTATTCAGTTGTTATGTACGGATTTGGCCATCATCGTGAGCCTACCCTTCCGTTTTACTGTTGTCTATTGACCTCCTGGTCAGGCCTCCACATTCACTAACGTCCAGCATCCCTGTGGATGACCCGTCTTACCTTCAAACCTCTGGGTTACATACAGACTGCTATCCTTGCAGATTCATGTCCTCTCCTTTTAGCTGTTCCCTGAAAACGTCCCTCCACCTCCTTTAGATCAGTTCTTCCTTTCCTCTGAGAAAAGTCCCTGCTCTGCGGGACTTCTAAGACATTCTTCTCAAAACAAGACTTGAGCGCACATTCCCTCTTGCTCTCAGCTGCCTTCTTGTGTTTCACAGAGAAAACAGAAAGCTTCTGGAGGGAACACCTCCATTTCCTCTTTCTGCTGACTGTCTCCATTCGGTTTCTCTGGAGATACACCCAGCTCACCGTCCAGGACAGTCTTTTCTATAAGGTCAATTCACCAGCCAGCACATTTAAGTCTCTCTCAACCTAAAATAATAATTTAAAAAGTCCCTGAGGTTCCTCAGAAAATTAAAAATGGAATCTCACTTCTTGGTGTAAATCCCAAAGAACTGAAAACGGTGATATCGAAGTGATATTTTCACACCCATGTTCATAGCAACATTACTCATGATAGCCAAAAGGTGCAAGCAACCCAAATACTCATCGATGGGTGAATGGATAAACAAATAAACACAATGTGGTATATATACATGAATATTATTCAGTCCTAAAAATAAAGGATACACTCTCACCTGGCAGTAACACGGATGAACCTTGAGAACATTATACTAAGTGAAATAAGCCAGTCACTGAAAGACAAATACTATATGATCACACTTGTATGGGGGTATCTAAAATAGTCAAATTCATAGAAACAGAAAGGTGGTCGTTGCCAGGGGTTGAGGGGAGGGGGAAATGGGAAGTTGTTTAAAGGGTGTAGTTTTTCTGTTCTGCGAGGCGAACTAGTTCTGTCACACAGCAGTCTGGACATACTTAACACTATTGAACTGTATGCTTAGAAATGGTCGAGAGGGTAAATTTTTCTGTTACATGTATCTCACCACAATTTTTAAGAAGTCCCTGGACCTCGCGTCTCTTTCCAGCTTCAGCTCTTTGGAAGAGTTCTCTATGGTCGTTGCCATCTCTTCTTTAACTTCCACTCTCTTCTCAGCCCACTGCCACCAGACTCCTGCCCTCACCATTCCACTAAAACTGCTCTTGCTAAGGCTGTCCATGACCTCTCGATATTGTGGGCTTCGAGTACTCAACCCAGGATATTGGACACGATTCACCTTTCCCTCTCTCTCTCTCTCTGTTTTACTCTTTTTCCCTGCCTTTTTTCTTCTTCATAAACAGTTCTTTCTTTGGCATGTTGATCTTCGTGTCTTCATAGTTCTTCATGGTTTCCTTTGAACAGCTCAATCCAACCTAAAGACATAGCTATCAGATTTACATCTCTGATCAGATGTCCCTCTTACTAGTCCACTCCATCTGTATGTCCCATAGGCTCTTCAAAGTCAGCTCTTCAAATTCAACTCATCATCCCTCCTCTTGTTTTTTGGGGTTTTGTTTTTGGCTCAATGCTTGCATTCCCAAATCTTATTCTGAAATTTGGGACTCATACTGGAATCCTGTTTCTTCTTT
>JAHRIG010009624.1:0-12496 GCA_020311275.1 Eira barbara
GAGTCCACAGTTCAGTCATGCAGAGAAACATGTGATTCTACATCAGGATAGATGATGCAAGGTTTGGTTTTAGAGCAACCATGACAAAAAAAGATTTAAATGACAGAATAGAAAGTAGTTCAACGTACTCTGTATTATGGCCATGATGGGAAAAGTGAATGATGGGGTCAAAAAGGGGAATGGGAATTCCAAGAAGCAGGCTAGAGTCGTCCAGGGGTAGGGGGTGTCTCATGGAGGAAGGGACCAGGAGGCTTGTTACGACTTCCAACAGTGCAGCATAAGGATATGTGCTGGGCCTAACTCAGGACCCCCAGGGGCACTGGGGGCAGTCTAGCTCCAGAGGATCTACAGAAATGCAAATTGGCCTGTGCAGAGCCTTCCTGGTCTGTCTTCTTGGTTCCTGGATGTGGCTCTTTCTCTGCTTCTAGAGGCTGTTGATTGTCCTTTGTTTTCCTCTGAGCTGCACTATTTTGTGTGGATTCATTGCTGTGAGTGGACACTGATACTTCCTGCAATGAAGTGGAATAGAAGTCATCCTTGTTTCCTAAGTAGACCTGAAGAGATTCAAGAGTAATAGCCTTTTCCCAGGTCCCTGGACTTTACTCTGCTCGCCAGCTCTGAGATTTTAGAAAATATCTTCTATTCTGAACAGGTTAAAGGAATTTGTTTGGTTTTAAAAGCTTCAGCCTAGTCACACTTTTCATAATCTCTACCATGATCTGTAAACATTGAATGAACAAGGTTTGACAGGGTGAAGGAAGCATGGGCTTTGCAGTGGGATTTTGGGCATTGTTGACTCCCTGTTCTCCCCGTGTGGCCACTCTCCAGGTAGCACGTGGCCGAATGTATTCCTATTTACAAGCTTCCAGGGAGAAGATAGAAGAGGGTTGGTGTCTGAATTCCTTAGCTCCTAAGAACCATCCTCTAATTTGCGAGCAATATTCCAAAGTGAGTATATCTTAACTAGAGATGAGAGTTAGCGTCAGGGTCAAGTTGCATACATTAAGTGTGGACAGCTTTCTGCGGGTCAATCTTAGCTGCCTAAGGGGTTTTTAAAAAATACAGACGGAGAGGATATAGTCGCACATTCTCTGTCTCTGGAAATAGGTCACTAAACATAAATATTGTTTCTTCTTAGCTCAGGACCAGGAGCTGATGCTATGTAGGTCCTCAGCAGGTAGCATCTGTGGCCAGGTGGCCATCTCCTCCCGACACTCACACCCTGCTCAGCCCTTCCTCTGCTCTGCTCAAGGGATGGAAACAGATGGACTGGGTGCAGGAGGGACTCCCTCCAGGCAGGTATGGCTTGCTTCTGACAGGTAGAGAAGTGGGCCGGCTCACATGCACATGATGTGTGTTCTTTTGGTTCCTTGCTGTCTGCCTCCCTTGTCCATCTTGCTGGTCCTGAAGCTTTAGCTCCTGGGAGAACTTGGGTTTCAGATTTCTGTTGACATTTAGAAATGTAGATCTGTGTTGCCTTTGTTCCCTGTGCTTGTGTTGGAGATGAAAGCGGGAAAAGTCACCATACTCTGAAAGCAGAGTATGAAATATCCAGTGCGCAGTGCCGCCCACACCTCAGGCTTGAAAGCCACAGCCAACTACATCCTTCATGTTCTACACTATCAGTTTTATGGTCTCCTGCATGCATGTGACATGAAATCGTACTGAATGAAATCTCGTTCCCAAAATTTTGCCTGCAGAAGACAGTTTAGGGACCCCTCCCCTCACCCGTGCTGTTATTTCTGGTCTGGCCATTCCCAGTCACACTGACACGTGTAGCCACCCAAGGGCACAGCTGCCACATCCTCCTGGAGCACTCCCGGTCCCCCTGCCCCCATTCTGGCCAACTCTGCACACCCCCAGTCTCCCGAGTGCCCCCTGTCATGGCACGTGTCACACAAGGCTGTCAGTTTTTGTCTCTCGGTCTGTCCTTCCTGCTTAGAGTAAATCTCTCTCCCAGATGCCTGACTGGACGGCAGGCCCATGAATGGTTTCAGGATCTTTTGTCCTGGAACAGCAGGCGTCCTTCCAAATCAGGAAGGGCAGGGCGAGTCTCTGTCCCTCTGTGTGCCCCCAGGCTTGGAGGGATCTAGTGTCCAGGACAAGGGATTTGGGAGTCCTCGCAGATGACGTTTGTTCTGTGAAGGTGGCTTCCTTCCGAGATCATTATGGAACCCCATGGCATGGCCATTCCTGGGGGACAGAAAGCATGCTGCTGTATTGTATTCTCCTTGCACACTGTGGCTACCAGAGAGGAAATGCATGCTTGCCTGCACAAATCCACACTTACACCTGCGTTTCTGAGCATCACTACCATGGAAACGACAGTTGCTTCCCATTGGGCTGGAGACCTGTAGACGTGCCACTCCAGGTGTAAATAGAGGAGGATGGAGATGCAGTTCTGACTAAAGGGATGGAAGTCCTTGCCTCTGGGGGTGAAGCAATTAGATTTGACCCAGAAGGCACTACATTCTACTCAAAGAAGGACATGGTCCTAGGATCTTTGGGACCAGGGATAGGCACAGACTTTTGTATAAAGTCTTCTGTAAAAATTTTCTATTAGGTGTTGCAGTCCATGTGGTGTCTCTGACAATGACTCCACTCTTGCATTGTGGCTTGAAAGCAACCACAGACCGTCCATAACTCAAGTTCCAGCTACACCTGATGGAGAGAATACAGGGGGAGGTTCCTTTGGCCCATGGGTGGTCATTTCTCACACCCCAGATTTTCAACATGATTGATGATGGGGAAAGGGCTCTTCTTTTACAGTGGCAGAGTGGGAGTATACTTTTCCAGTGGCTGGGTGGGAGCACACTAGGATCTATCCTGCCTGACCCGGCTCCACTTGAAAGGAAAAATAAAAGATAATAGCACGATTGGCCAACAATTAAGGTTTCAGGAATCTCCCCTCCCCACTTCTTTGGTCTTTGGGTTTCCCCCAACACGTTTGTCTGTGGTTGATTTCCACATAGGTATTCATTGGCTATGTAGGTCCCCATTGCCAGGTGGGTATATCTTGCAGGTTTTATACCACACAGATGGTCATCTTATTCAGGCCAAGACCATGAGCACATTTAGGGTTCTCCTGACTTAGCGGAGGATCTAACATGTATGGGCCTCAGGATGAGTCTGGTTCAGCCCTCAGCAATGTTACAGAACACATGACTTTCTGGGCCCTCTCTGGCACTGGCACGGGCCTGGCCTAGATCACTTCTGCAGTCACAATGGAAAAGCCCCTGGCCTGGGTTTCCCAGACCATACTTGGCTCTTTGGCTGGGACCAGGTCACATGTTCATGGATGAGCCAATCCCCGGAACCAGGGGGTGGAACCATGGAGATTGGCATACATTGTTAGGACCTCTGTTGTAATGACTTTTCTACTGGCCGTGATGGCAAGATCTTCTGGGATGCATCTGTTAATAAAACGAATATTAATTTGTGATAGTAACTGGGTCCAAGGTGGTGGCTTCGCACCCAGAACCTCAATCCCAGCACCTCAGTGCTACTCTTACTTCTCTGCAGAGACAATGGCCGAGAATAAGCAAAGTGGATGGAAATGGGTCTGGAGTACACAAGGGAAGGGTATGTGTGTGTAGGGGGTTGGGGATAATAGCTCCGGCCAAATTGTATCTCCAACTTACCTAGGTTCAAGAAGGTGCGGGGAATGCATGGTGTTTCACCCTCCATCATTTTGTAGATGAAGAATGTGCATTTGCATGGAGTATGGCAAGATTTGTTCCATGTATTCTCTAGCTGATACAGAGGTCAGGGAGAGCAGCGCCCTCCATCTGCTAGGAGACGGTTGAGAGGCTGAGTTCTCTCAAGAAGGTGTCCAGCTTTCGCAGGACTCACTGTGAGCCTGCATACAGGAGTGACAAGAACAGTTCACGGTTTTGTTCTGAGGAGGGAGTATTGGAAGAATGCAGTGCCCCGTGTAAACTGTGTGGCCCTGGGGTCCCCAATATGGAGAACTTTGGAGCAAAAACTCTGGGAACGGAGGTCTGTGGTTTGGGCCTACAGCATGGCAGGCCAGATCTGCAGATGCTGGTACGAGCTCCCTGGGGTCTGAGTTTATGGCGTCTGTCAGGCTGTGGCTCAGGCTTGAGTTTGTATCCAGGGCGGACCTCCGAATGTGGGGAGGCCACTCTGGGGCCGAGCTGATTTCTCCTACTCTGAGGGTTTTGCAGGGCTCTAAATAACAAGTTTCCCTTCTGGGGGTCCGGACGATTTCTGTTTTGTGGCTCAGGGGTCCCCCATATGGAAGGATTTGAGACCAGGTCTCTGGGGACAGATGTCAGGCAAACCTACGGTAGAATTAGGAATACATCCTAGGGGCATGGCAGGCCTGAGCTGGTGGCTCTGGGGTGAGCTACCCAAGGGGTTGATTTGATGGGCGGGGCTCAGGATGAATGTCAGACTGAGCATCAGTGTCCAGGGCAGCGATAAAAATGAGGCGGCTTTGGGGACCTTGCAGGTTTCTCCTAATATGGGGGTTTTGTGCAGCTTCATAGGACACGTTTTCCTTCTGGAGGGCAGGCAGACTCCTGTGGTGTATCTCCGAAGTCCCCTATCAGGAGGGCTTGTGGGATGGGAGTCCGGGGTTGGAAGTGTGAATACTCAAGCTAGGGACAGGGATAGGACTAGGGTATGGTAGGCCCAATCTGCAGACATTGAGATGAGCTCCCTTGGATCTGAAGTTAGGTCAGGTGTCAGACTGTACCTCAGGCTGGAGTTTGTGTCCATGAGGCCACTGAATGTGGGGTGGCCTCAGGGGGCCATGGAGGTTTCTCCGGTCCAGGGGTTTTGTGTAAACCAAAATAGCAGATTTCATTCTGGGGGACGGGAAAAATCCTGTTTTGTAGCTCATGGGTCCCCATATGGAGGGAATTGAGACCAGGCCTCTGATGACAGATGCCTGAGAACTCAAGCTAGGTTTAGGATTAGGGCCCAGGGGCATGCCAGGCCGGATCTGCTGGCTGTGGGGCAAGGTACCTCAGTGGCTGAGTGGAGGGTGGTGCTCCGTCTGAGTGTCAGAATATGCATCAGTGTCCAGGGCGGGCCTCTGATGGTGGGAGTGGCCTTGGGGGCCATGCAGGTTTCACCTAATCTGGGGTTTTATGCAACACCATCGGACGCGGTATCCTTCTGGAGGGCAGGCAGAGTTCTGTGGTGTGGTTCGAGAGTCCACAATATGGAGGGCTTGTGGGCCAGAACTCATGGGACAGAAAACCCAAGCTAAGGTTAGGATTAGGGCCTTGCTGTATGGCTAGCGAAATCTGCTGGCCCTTTGACGAGCTACCTGGGATGCTGACAAGCTACCTGGGAGGGCCGGGCTCATGCTGAGGGACAGAATGTTCATTAATGTCCAGGGCGGGCCTCTGAAAGTAGCGGTGGCCTCATGGACCATGCAGGTTTCTCCTAATCTGGGATTTTTTGTGTAGCTCCTTATAGCGCTGCCTTCTGGAAGGCAGGTAGAGTCCTGTGGTGTGGCTCCAGAGTCCCCAATCTCCAGGGCTTTTGGGCCAGTACTCTGGGGACAGAAGCCTGAAAACCCAAGCTAGGGTTAGGGTCAGGGCCTAGGGCACGGCAGGCCCAAGTTGCAAACGCCGATGCGACTTCCTCGGGATCTGAAGTTAGGACAGGTGTCAGGCTGTGTTTCAGGCTGGAGATTGTGTCCATGGGGGCCACTGAAGGTTTCTCCCACTCTGGAAGGTATGCTCAGCTCCAAATGGCAAGGTTGCATTCTGGGGGACAGGAGTTCTCTTTGTGGCTCAGGAGTCCCCCATATGGAGGGATTCAAGACCAGGCCTCTGGGAATGGATGCCTTAAAACCCAGTCTAGGGCTAGGATTAGGGCCTAGGGGCATGGCAGGCCCCATCTGCTGGCTCTGGGGCGATCTGCCCAGGGTGCTCCATTGAAAACAGGGCTCAGTCTGAGGGTCACAATGTGGATGTGTGTCTAGGGTGGCCTCTGAAAGTAGTGGTGGCTTTAGGTGCCATGCAGGTTTCTTTTCCTCTGAGGTTTCTACAGAGTTCCAAATAGCAAGGTTCCCTTCTGGGGGCACAGGGAGTTTGTGTTTGTTTGTTTGTTTGTTTTTGTTTTTGTTTGTGCTCAGAGCTCCCTATATGGAGGGATTTGAGACCAGGCCTCTGGGGATAGATTCCTGAAAACCCAAACTAGGGTTAGGATTAGGGCCTAGGGTCATGACAGGCCTCATCTGCTGGCTCTGGGGCAAGCCACCCAGTGGGCTGAGTTGAAGGCGGATTAAGGCTGAGGGTCACAATACAGTTTCTTGTCCAGGGCAGCCACACAAAGTGGGAGTGGCCTAAGGAGCCATGAAGGTTTATCCTACTCTGAGGGATTTACACAGCTACAAAAAGGAAGTTTCATTCTGGGGCAGGAAGAGTTCTGTTTTATGGCTCAGGGGTCCCCCATATAGAGGGATTTGAGACCAGGCCTCTGGGGACAGTTAGCTGAAAACTCAAGCTAGGTTTAGTATTAGCGCCTTGGGGCTTGGCAGGCCAAATCCGCTGACTATGGGGCAAGCTATCTAAGTGCCTGAGTTGAGGGAGGGCACAAGTTGAGTGTCAGGTTGCACGTTAATGTCTGGGGCACCCTACGAAAGAGGCGTGGTATCGGTGGCCATCCAGATTTCACCTAATATGGGGATTTTGTGCAGCCCCATAGGGCACGGTCCTTCTGGAGGGCAGGCAGAGTCCTGTGGTGTGGCTCCAGAGATCCCAATCTAGAGGGCTTGTGGGTCAGGACTCTGGGGATGGAAGTCTGAAAACCCACACTAGGGTTAGTGTTAGAGCCTAGGGCATGGCAGGCCCAACCTATAGATTTTGAGATGAGCTCCCCAGTACCTAAAGTTAGGGGGGAGTGTCACGCAGTCACTAAGGCTGTAGTTTATGTCCATGGGGGTTGCTGAATGTGGGGGTAGCCTCATGGGGAAATGGAGGTTTTTTGTTTTGTTTTGTTTTGTTTTGTTTTTGTTTTTGTTTTTGTTTTTTTCTCCACTGTAGAGTTTTTGCATAGGTCGAAATAGCAAGGTTTCATTCTGGGGGTCAGGAGGACTCCTATTTTATGGCTCTCGGGTCCTCCATATGGAGGGATTCAAGAGGAGGACTCGGTATGGATGCCTGAAAACCAAAACTTGGGTTAAGATAAGGGCCTAGGGGCATGTAAACCTTATCTGCAAGCTCTGGGTGAACTCCCCAGTGGACTGAGTTGAAAAGGGGGCTCAGGCTGAGGGTCAAAATACATGTTTGTGTCTAGGTCAGACTCCAAAGTGGGTGTGGCTTCAGGGGCCATCCAGGTTTCTCCTACTCTGGGGGTTTTACACAATTCCAAATAGCAAGGTTTCCTTCTGGGGGGCAGGACAAATTGTGTTTTGTGGCTCAGAGGTCCCCCACATGGAAGGATTCTAGACCATGCTTCTGGGGACAGATGTCTGAAAGCCCAAGCTAGGATTAGGATTAGGTCCAAGGGGCATGCTAGATCCAATCTGCTGGCTCTGAGGCCAGCTACCTGGGTGGATGACTGTTGGTTGGGGCTGTGTGCCAGAATGAGTATTAGGTCCAACGCCGGCTTCCATAAATGGGGTGGCCTCGGAAGCCATGCAGGTTTCTCCTAATCTGTGCACTTGTGCAGCTCCATAGGGCATGGTTTCCTCTGAAGGGCAGGCATAGTCCCGTGGTGTGCCTCTGGAGTCCCCAGTCTGGAGGGCCTGTGGGCCAGGACTTTGGGGATGGAAGTTGGAAAATGCAAGCTAGGGTTAGGGTCAGGGTCTAGGGCATGGCGGGCTTGATCTGCAGACTCTAAGACGATCTCCCTGAGATCTGAAGATAGAGTGCATGTCAGGCGGTCAATCAGGCTGGAGTTTGTATCCATGAGGGCCGCCGAATGTGGGGCTGGCCTCATGGGGCCATAGATGTTTCTCCCGATCTGGGGGTTTTGTGCAGGGGCAAATAACAAGGTATCCTTCTGGGGGACAGGAGGAATCCCGTTTTATGGCTCAGGGGTTCCCCATATGGAAGGATCAGAGATCAGGCCTATGGGTATGGATGCCTGAAAGCCAATTTAGGGCTAGGATTAGGGCCTAGAGGCATGGCAGGCCTGATCTGCTGGCTCTGCGGCAAGCTACTCATGGGGCTGAGTTGAAAATGGGGCTCAGGCTCATGGTCACGATATGGGTTTTTGTCCAATGTGACCTCCGAACTTGGGGGCGACCTCAGGGTCCATGCAGGTTTCTCCTAATCTGGGATTTTTTGCAGCTCCATAGGACACAGTTTCCTTCTGGAGGGCAGGCAGAGTCTTGTGGTGTGGCTCCAGAGTCCCCATTCTTAAGGGCTGATGGGCAAGGACTTTGGAGATGGAAGTCTGAAAACCCAAGCTAGCATTTGAGTTAGGGCCTAGGGCATGGGTGGTCTGATCTGCAGATGTTGAGGTGAGCTCCCCGGAATCTGATGTAGGGACAGGTGTCAGGTGGTCGCTCAGGCTGGAGTTTGTGTCTATGAGGTGTACCAAATGTGGGGGTGGCTTCGTGGCGCCATCGAGGTTTCTCCTGCTCTGGGGTTTATGTTCAGCTGCAAAAAACTAGGATTCCTTCTGGTGTACAGGAGGAGTCCCGTTTTATGGTTCAGATGTCCCCCATATGGAGGGATTTAAGAGGAGTGCTCTGGGTATGGATGCCTGAATACCCAACCTAGGTTTAGGATTAAGGCCTAGGGGCATTGAAGGTCCTATCTGCTGGCTCTGGGGCTAGCGACGTGGGTGGCTGACTGGAGGTTGGAGCTCAGGCTGTGTGACAGGCTGTGCATTAAGTTCATTGCGGCCTATGAAAGCTGCCTGTGTTCTCTAGGATTTTGATGTGAGACAGGAATTAATTATCATTTTGTACTGATTGAGCCCTCTCGCTTTCTTGGTGAGTATAGCTAAAAGTTTCTTATTTTTGTTTATTTTTGTTTTTGTTTATCTTTCCAATGATGGCAGCTCTTATTTTCATTGATCTTTTGTCTTTTTAGTCACCATTGTATTTATTTTCAAATTCCTTTTTGTTATTTCCTTATTCCTACTGATTTGGGGCTTTGCATGTTTTTTTATATACTTCTTTCTCATGTAAAATTATAATATTTATAGGAGAGTTTCCTTGTGGATTGATAAGGAACTGAATTTCTATGAACTTCCCCCTTAGAACTAATTTTGCTGCATCCTGTAGGTTTTTATAGGTTCTTTTTTGTGTCTCAAGGTACTTCTAAAGTTTCTTATGATTTCTTCTTTGACTGTTGTTAGTTTAGTAGCATGTTGTTAAATCTCTCCATATTTTTGACTTCCCTATTTTCTTCTTGTGACTGCTTTCTAGTTTCATACCATTGTGGTTGGACAAGATTTGAATCAGAAGGTGAAGGGAGCATTCAGGATAAAGGTTTGTTTCCTGGTCTTTTTTTCTGAGGGTAGAGAAGGAGCTCCATACAGTGAAAGGTTTTGTGAGATGGTGGGGTTGGTCAACCCTTGTTAGAATTACTGACTACCATGCAGGCAGTGTACCACCATTCACACTGTGTTCCTGATGGATTTGCACTTCATTAGAAACATGTTCTATGAGGTGCAGGGTTGGTCTTCTCTAACAGAAAGGTGCCATGTGGGTTCATGGCTTGGCCCCAGGTCAGCAACCAGGAAGTATGGCATTGTGCGGGAACAGAACTTTCATTGAAAATGACAGAAACAGATCATGGTGAGCTTCATGACAATAGCCGAGGTCCTGAGTGACCCACTGGGTGTTGGTGGTGGGTGGGGTAGTGGGGTCTGTTAATCTGTCTCATAAGATCCCGTGGAAATCAGGGACACCCTCCTGTCTGTTGAGTTGTGTGGAGACAGGTAGACAGCAGTTTCTAGCCAAGAACAAGGGTTTCACTGGACCACCACAAGAGGGGCAGTGTGCCCGGGGATCCACTCCTTCCTTTCCATAAAAATTGGCCAGGGTCTGTGATTGTGATTCCTAGCAGCAGCATGGGGAGAGGAAGGTGGTAGTGGTGCACACTTCCTAGGGTTGTGGTCAGGACTAGTCTGGAGCCCACTGAAGTCAACCGTACCTGGCACAGAAGGCACACAGTCACTGTCGCTGTGAGCACTGTGCCAGCTCCCATGCTGCTGCCTCCTATTTTTCATCATCTTCATGGTCATGAGCCTCTTCTTTTGCCCCATGGCCTCCAGGGTATTGCCCTCCCTCCATCTGGCCCTCCTCTTCTTCCCTGTGTAACCTGATGCCAGTGTACCTTCTCAAGAGGCAGTTCAGTCAGTCCCTTGATGGATCACTTCCATGGATCCTCTGTGAGGTGAGGACAACACCTTGCCTGGAAGGGGGCTGCAGGTCCCCAATCAAGAAAGCCACATCTCTCTTTTCAGCATGACCTGCCCTCCCCTCAGTCTTCCTCGGGGAAGATCTTCTCACTTCATGAGCTGACAGCTCTGAACTTAAAAACGAACATTGTTTTGTATTTCCCAATGTGTTAGTTCATCCATGGCATATCTTTCAAAACTGTCAGTGGGTTTTTTGCAGTCCTGGAGGGCTGCTGCTCAAGGAGGGGATGACCTGGGAGGGGCAGCCCTCCTTCCCACCTCCCTCAGTATGTCCCTGATCCCTGAAGGCATCTGTCCCACTGAGGGTTGAGGGACCCAATACAGCCCATCTTGAGCTCAGGCTGGGTCAGCTGTGTAGACTGATGTGTACCAGTAGTGGTGGGAAGCTGGCATGGGCCAGTGCAGGCAATTTCTCCTTCTCATTCCTTCCTCCCTTCCTGCCCAGAGGTAGCTCAGAACAGACTTCAAGCCCTGCATCTCAAGATCCCGTGACCTGGGCTCCCTGGTTTCAGCTGGTGAACTTAGTGGTTTCCTGTTGCTTCTGCCTACCCTACCCACTCCCATGGCCATTCCTAGATCAGGGGAGCGATCAAACCTTTGTCTGTACTTGGTCCTCTTCCTGTCCCACACTAAGGCCACCCACATTTGTCTTCCAGGTATGTGCTTGGAAGCAAGTCCATCCACAGGAACTTATCAGCCAAACAGATCCAGGGAATGACCACTGAATTAGATATCCAGGGAGTATAACAAACCTGCTCTGAAACCTGTCCCATACTCTATGACAATCTCACACGAAAACAGAAACAATAATAGCTTTCTGGACAATGAAGTGACATCCGTCTCTACTTACACTCTTGAAAGCGTAGGTTCTGACCCCGGATGGAAAGGAACCATGGCTCCTGTGGGCTCCAATTAACAGGAAAAGTATAAGAATTCAGTAAAATTTGAATTCCAGGCATAGAGTGAATAATTATTGTAGAGTAAATACTCTCAAGTAAGTCTTAGGAACATTGCATAGCAAAAGCTTTTTCAAATAGTTTACTGAGAGAAAAAACTTTTTTATTGTTCATTTTAATTCAGGTAGAGTTAACATACAGTGGTATATTAGTTTCAGGTGTACAATATAGTGATTCAGTGATTCTATATATTACTCAGCGGTCATCAAGAAAAGTGTACTCTTAGTCCCCGTCATCTATTTCACTCATCCCTCCAACCACTTCCACTCTGGTAACCACAGAGTCAGTATTTTGTTTTGTATCTTCTTTCTCCTTTATTTATGTATGTTTGTTTCTTAAATTCCATGGAAGAGTGACATCACAAGGCATTTGTCTTTCTCCCACTGACAGATTTCACTTAGGATAGTACTCTCTAGCTCCTTCCATGTGTCTGCAAATGGCAAGATTTCATTCTTTTTATGGCTGAGTAATTTTCCACTGTGTGTGTGTGTGTGTATACATGTATCATCTCATTTATCAAATTATCAAGAAATACTTGGATTGCTTCCATATTGTAATATTGTAAATGATGTTTCAAGAAACATAGGGGCACATGTATCTCATATTCTTCGGGTAATCATCTGGTAGTGTGATTGCTGGATCATAAGGTAGTTCTATATTTAACGTTTTGAGGAGCAGTCATACTGTTTTCCGCAGCGGCTGTGTCACCTTGCATTCCCACCAACAGTGCAAGAGGGTTCCCTTTTATCCACATCCTCCCAACATCTTTTTTCTTGTGCTTGTGCTGTTAGCCATTCTGATTGTATGAAGTAATATCTCATGGAACTTTTCATTTGGATTTTCCTGTTGATGGGTGATGGGGAACATCTTTTCACGTGACTGTTGGCCGTCTGTATTTCTTCTTTGAAGAAATGTCTGTTCATGTCTTCTATTTTTGAACTGCATTATTTGTTTTTTGGGCGTTGCGTTGTATCATTTCTACATATTTTGGACACTAACCCTTTATTGCATGTGATATTTGCAGACATCTTCCCTCATTAAGTAGGTTGTCTTCTATGTATTACATTTTCATTGTTCTTCTGCTGTGCTGTAACTTTTTATATTGATGTAGTTCCAGTAGTTTATTTTCGCTTTTGTTTCCTTTGCCTTAGGAGTCATGTCTAGAAAATGTTTGGTTC
>JAHRIG010009634.1:0-10550 GCA_020311275.1 Eira barbara
ATGGTGGCTTCAAACAACATAGCCGCTATGATTCCCTGCATGCTTCTCATTAAGGACCTGAGCCTGCACAGTGGCCAGTCTTTGCAGAATTGCTGCTAACTGTGGCAGTGGGGGGAGAGTCTTCAAGTGCCCCTAGGAATGAACATGACATCGCCATTCACATTTTATTGGCCAAAGTAAAGAACAAGGGCATTGCCACTTTCACTTGTTCCTAGAAGACAAAGATTTCGGAATACTTTAATAAACAGCACTAAGGTATGTCACAATTGCAGCCGATAAATAAAAATTTATGTTAAAAAGACTTCATTCCAATGTAGTCTAGCTGTATTAACCATCTCTCAAACACATTTCTAAATAATATTCTGTACAAAATACAAGGAAAAGATTTGTATTAGCATTTTGTTTCTATTACTTTTGCTTGTATTTGCCATAATTTGTCTTGTTCACTGTCTGATATTTAAGCCACTTGCCATTGGAAGATTCACCAAAGATCCTGTTTTGGGGTCCCCCATTATGTAGGTGGTGGTTTTTCTTCACAAGAAATGTGTACAGTTTTTGATAGGCACTTTGAGTTCAATAAAAATGAATAGATAATTATTACCATAGGAAATATGATAAGATATTTCATTTTTAAAAAATATGTGAAATCTGGATGGATTCTGGCTGTTGGCAGAACATAAAACCTCCCAGTCATCCAAACTACTTCTTATCCTGTAAACTAGTCATAACCCATATACAGAAATCCACTCATAAAAAAGTTAATTAATTAATTAAAAAAGAGAGCTACTCATTCACAAGTTGCATTATAATGGTGGGCTGGAAAACCGTTTGGAGCTCTTTTGCTGATCATCCTCGTTCTAACTTAATCTCTATTCATACTTGCCTTGACCTTCACAGAGAAAGGCTATAGCCTTGTTCTGCATAACCAAGGCTACCATAATAGATGTCCAGAGGTGAGGGTTAGCCCACCTGAACACTGGCAGAATATGTCTAGCCTGGAGGAAGCTTCAGGATTTCTCCTTCTTACTCCTGGTTGTAGCTCTGGAGTGAGAGCAATTGCAATGTTCCTCCACACTGTAGAATTCCAAGAGGCACTGCTTCCTCTTCAGATTATCCCCTTGCTTTTTTGTCCCCAGGGGATGCAGTGGATTCCAGCAGTAGCTCATCTCTGGGTTCTCAGAACCATGCTTGCTCCCCTTCAATAAATTCTACTCATTGGAATGATTCCAGGGAATCCAATTCTTTACTGGACCCTGATGGATACCACTGTGCAAATTGAGGGATCATCACCTTCTCCGTGTGTGTACTCATTTACTGAGAAATGGGTCAAATCATCAATACAGTCACCCAAAGATCAAACTGCTTCTGCTTTAAACAGAAAATATCTGAGCTCTGAAAATGTAAAAGCAATTACTGAATTCAACTCTCTTTCTCAGCTTCTGGAAGACAAGTCCTCAAACTTTATATCTCACAATAATTTCCCAAGATTTCCTACTCTTGTGAAGGTCTATTGAGCTGTTGTTGTTGTTATTTTTATAAATTTGGCATAGTGTGAGGAGATTGTATATCACATTTTGCTAATTCCAATTAGCTTGTTAATGGCCAAGTAAACTTGGACTTCCATCAATGATCTTCTACTGTGCATAGACTCCCATCTAGGCACTAAATGGTCTGTTGACTTTAATAAAACATGGGGGGTGACTTTTTGTCCATTGAAGTGATATATTCTTCAACAAGTATTATGTTGTTGTCCTAAGCTTCAACCCATACTTCTCTTTTTGGGATTTGTGGGTCATCTCAGACAACAGACAACCACATCCCCCCTCGAGCTTCCAACTCCATTCTTGGGGCAGCTCAAAGTGAGCCCCGGAGGGATATGTCTTGGTGAGAGGAGTGGTACGGGATGGCTCCTGCCCATTTCTGCACTCTCTGCAGTTACACCAGCAATGACTGCATGATCTGAGGTCAAGATGGCAGCACTGTGATCCCTCTGAGCTGAAGAAGGACTTACACTAAGTGCACAGCTCTTTCTATGCTGAGCTCAGCTCTAGGCACATAGGCCAGATATCAGCCCCTCTGCAAGTACCCATGGTTTAAAAATTATAATCTCTTTCTTTTGTTTCCTGACCTCTGAGGGTAGCAGCTCCTTTGTACAGTTCCTATTCCATAATGTCTTTGTGCTTTCTTTTTGCTACTCCAATTCTGAAATACGTGGTTAAAAATTCCATACAGCAAATGCATCTGTTTAAATAATTGGTGTGCTCTCTTTTTCTCTGGACTGGTCTCTGACTAATATGTATGCCAAATACATAAAATTTATGCAATTTATTTTAAAAACTATAGATCAATGTACCACCCAAGAACAGCTCTTATTAACATTTTTACCTCTTTCTTCAGCAATTTCTATTTATTAAATTATCTTAAATAAGTATTATTTGAGACTGGCATTTGTTGCTAGGACTGCAAATATAGGACTACACATTTTTTTTTTCTGTTATATCATGAAATCTTAGGCAGATATTGACCAAATTAGAGTGGTACATACAGAATATATATTAATATATTTGCTTATGTGCTTTACTCAAAAATTTAATTTGAAACACAAGAAGGCAACTCACAGGCATAGGCAATTGTATGTCAGGGCACCGAATACTAAGGTTTCTGGAGAATCGGTGAGATTCTAGTTGGGATGCCGTGCTGGGAGCAGGGGACCAAACAGAACCAAAAGCAGAAACTACCATGGCAAATAAATGCTCTGAGTTCTTGGCTATTTTTGGTCGCCATCAAGATGCTACTCACTTGATTCCTACTAAGGAGTATTTTCTGGCTTGGGTATTAGGCTGGACTGAATCACTGAATGACGTTTCATGACTTGATAGTCAGGATGTGGGCAAGATGCATGTCAAGTGCTCAGACTTGGAAGCTATTTGTCACCAGCAGTATCACCTAGGGCCTCTGGGTGCAGATGGCAGACAGGACGAGATTGGTGGGGCCACCATGTCAAAAGGATGTATTACCAGGGAGTGGGAGGATGTGGAGACACCTTCATGCTGTGATGTGGGGTGATGTCTGGGCCAAGAGAAAGGAAGGACAAAGGGCTTTGTAAGGAGCACTTTGAACTCATGCAGTTGCAAGGACACACGGGTCAGGATGATGGGAGTTTTGAGCAAGTAAAATTTTAAAGTCAAGAAACACATGACACCTGGCATATGATCCACACGCAATCGGTATGAATGAAACTCTAAATAAGCCACCGGATATGCACAGCTCTTTTAATGAAAACAGTATATTTCCTAGCTATTAGCACATGTTTGTTATGAAAGATTAGGCTATATATAATTTGAAACGAAGAAACGGAAAGCAACAATTGCAGTTAACACTTTGGTGCATTGTATGGAGAGCTCCGGCACTTGTCTCTCTTGACTTTTGCACAAGGTACAAACATATCACTGGTCTCTGTTCCTCTCAATTCAGCATCTCTGTGGCTGTGTCTGTGCTGGATACATAGTTCAGCATATTCTCTCATTCACACTTTGGAAACATATACTCTTATTCATGGTGAGCTATGTAAAACTTATGGATTTCACTGAGGAGCTGAATGCAGTTGTTTGTATCACACATCCCACAATTAAAAAAAAAAATAAAAATCTCCATGACAATTTATTTTCTCCCACAAGTACAGTATCAACCCTGATCACAGAGCTATCTATATTTTCTTCTTCCTACTTCCTTCGCCAATATCTGGCCTCTTCTTAACAGATATCACTCAGATATCTATTTTGTTACACACAGTGATTTGTTTGGTTCTTCCTGAGCTGACACCCCATCATCAATATGTCCAAACATGTCTCGATGAATTAAATGTCTGTGTTCATAATCTCTTCCCTCTTTTGAAGACAAGCACCTGCTACATGAGTATGGCACTCATGTCTCTACACCACTCTAAACCATTTTTTCTCAAATATACAGGAAGCTCTGACCCAGGAGACTATCAATAGATAAAATTTCATCATCTTATAAAAAGTCCACTTTTGCATTATAATGTTCATAGTATTTTCACTCCCTTTTTCACATAAAATATGCTGTGGATATTATTCCAAGTCAGTTAATGGATAATGATGGATGATCTCTCTTTGTGGCAGTGCTAGATAATTCCTTTGAAGTGTCTAGTAGGAAAGAGCGTCACACACACACACACATACACACACACACACACACACACAATGGGATTAGAGGCACCAACACTCCCCACAGTCAGACATCTGTGTATGACTGTTGGTCTCCCCAAACACTGACTACTCATAACCTACTGTTGACTGGAAGCCTTACCGACATCATAAATATCCAATAGCACATATTTTTGTATGGCATATGTATTATACACTGTATTTGCACAATAAAATCTGTTTAATTTTTCAGTAAGACATGTGGTTTGTCTGTGAGATTTTTAAATTTCACAAATCCATAAAAACTTTTCCAATATATTTATTGAAAAAAATCCACATTATAAATGGACTCGGGTAGTTCCAAACTGTGTTGGTCAAGGGTCAACTGTATAGATGATTGCATCTTTATGTCTTAAATAATTGTCTTAAATAATATGTTGGCTTGAAATATATTATTGCCTTAAAATAATATGTCATATATTTATATATCTATCTATATATATAGATAGATAGATAGATAGATATACTATATAAACTGTATATAAGTAATAACATATAATATAATATAATATAATATAATATAATATATATAATTGCCTTAAAATCTGTAAGAATTGTTTTTATGACTTGGTACGCATATGTGTTAGTAGGATGCTCTATTTGCAAACATAGTTTTTTTGTTAGGCTAAATGCTTGGATTTAGAATTTCTAGATATCTTTCCTCAATTTATACTCTCACCAACAAAATGAAAGTGAACTATCCCTTTTCACTCTCAAATCAAGGTGGCTAGTCTTCATACTCTAGCCTCACACATAAATATTAAAATGTTGTTTTCAAGAGTCAAAAATAATATGCTCATATATTTGTTTATTTGTATCATCTTTTTAAATTAACATAATAATGTATTATTAGCCCCAGGGCTACAGGTGTGTGAATCGTCAGTCTTACACACTTCACAGCACTCACCATAGCACATACCCTTCCCAACGTCCTTAACTAAACCACCCTCTCCCTACCAGATTTCCCAAACATCCTTCAGTTTGTTTTGTGAGATTAAGAGTCTCTTATGGTTTGTCTCCCTCCATTCTTGTTTCACTTTTTTCCTTCCCTACCTACCAAACCCACCACCTTGCCTCTGAAATTCCTCATATCAGGGAGATCATATGATAACTGTCTTTCTCTGGTTGACTTATTTTACTAAGCATAATACCCTCTAGTTCCATCCACATCATTGCAAAGGGAAAGATTTCATTTCATTTCTTTTGATGGCTGCATAGTATTCCGTCGTGTATATGTGTGTGTGTGTGTATAAAGGAGATATTATATATATATAATATCTCCTTTATATATAATTTTATATATATATAATTTTTATATAATTTATATATAATATTATATATTATATATATATAAAATATATATATATAAAATATAAAATATATATATAAAATATATATATAAAATATCTCCTTTATCCATTCATCTGTTGATGGAAATCTAGGCTCTTTCCATAGTTGGGCTATTGTGGACATTACTGTGGACATTGCTGCTATAAATGCTATAAATGCTATAAATATTCGGTGCACATGCCCCTTCGGATCACTACATTTGGATCTTTAGGGTAAATACCCAGTAGTGTGATTGATGGGTCATAGGGTAGTTCTATTTTCAACTTTTTGAGGAACCTCCATGCTGTTTTCCAGAGTGACTGCAACAGGTTGCATTCACACCAACACTGTAGGAGGGTTCCCCTTTCTCTGCATCCTAGGCAGCACCTGTCGTTTCTTGACTTGATAATTTCAGCCATTCTGACTGGTGTGAGATGATATTTCATCGTTGTTTTGATTTGTATTTCCCTGATGCCGAGTGATGTGGAGCACTTTTTCATGTGTTTGTTGGCCATCTGGATGTCTTCTTGGCAGAAATGTTTGTTCATGTCCTCTGCCCATTTCTTGATTGGATTATTTGTTCTTTGGGTGTTGAGATTAATAAGTTCTTTTTAAATTTTGGATCCTTGCCCTTTATCTGATATGTCATTTTCAAATATCTTCTCCCATTCTGTCAGTTGTCTTTGGGTTTTTTTGAATGTTTCCTTTTCCATGCAAAATCTTTTGATCTTGATGAAGTCCCAACAATTCACTTTTGCCCTTGCTTTCCATGCCTTTGGCGATGTTTCTAGGAAGGAGTTGCTGCAGCTGAGGTCAAAGAGGTTGCCGACTGTGTTCTTCTCAAGGATTTTGATGTATTCCTTTCTCACATTGAGGTCTTTCATCCATTTTGATTCTACTTTTGTGTGAGGTGTAAGGAAATGGTCCAGTTTCATTTTTCTGCATGTGGCTGTCCAATTTTCCCAACACCATTTGTTGAAGAGACTGTCTTTTATCCACTGGACATTCTTTCCTGCTTTGTCAAAGATTAGTTGACCATAGAGTTGAGGGTGTATTTTGGGCTCTCTATTCTGTTCCATTGATCTATGTGTCTGTTTTTGTGGCCGTACCATACTGGCATCAAGCTGTCTTGATGATGACAGCTTTGTAATAGAGCTTAAAGACTGGAATTGTGATGCCACCAACTTTGGCTTTCTTTTTCAACATACCTCTGGCTATTCAAGGTCTTTTCTGGTTCCATACAAATTTTTGGATTATTTGTTCCATTTCCTTGAAAAAAAATGGCATTTTGATAGGGATTGCATTAAATGTGTAGATTGCTTTAGGTAGCATAGACACTTTCACAATATTTATTCTTCCAGTCCATGAGCATGGAACATTTTTCCATTTTGTTGTGTCTTCCTCAATTTTTTTCATGAGTACTTTATAGTTTTCTGAGTACAGATTCTTTGCCTCTTCATTTAGGGTTATTCCTAGGTATTTTATGATTTAGTGTGCAATTATAAATGGGATTGACTCCTTAATTTCTCTTTCTTCTGTCTTTTTGTTGGTGTATAGAAATGCAACTGATTTCTGTGCATTGATTTTATATTGTGACACTTTACTGAATTCCTGTACAAGTTCTAGCAGATTTGGAATGGAGTCTTTTGGATTTTCCACATAGAGAATTATATCATCTGCAAAGAGTGATAGTTTGATTTCTTCTTTGCTGATTTGGATGCCTTTAATTTCTTTTTGTTGTCTGATTGCTGAGGCTAGGACTTCTAGTACTATGTTGAATAACATTGGTAATAAAAAGGACATCCCTACCATGTTCCTGATCTTAGGGGGAAAGCTCTCAGGTTTTCCCCATTGAGAACGATATTTGCTGTGCATTTTTCATAGATGCCTCTGATGATATTGAGGTAGGCACCCTCTATCCCCACATTCTGAAGAGTTTTTATCAAGAAAGGATGCTGTACTTTGCCAAATGCATTTTCAACATCTATTGAGAGTATCATATGGTTCTTGTTATTTCTTTTATTAATGTATGTATCACTTTGATTGATTTGTGGATGTTGAACCATCCTGGAAGCCCTGGAATAAAAACCACTTCGTCGTGGTGAATAATCTTTTTAATGTCATCTTGGATCCTATTGGCTAGTATTTTGGTGAAAATTTTCACATCTGTATTCATCAGGGATATTGGTCTGTAATTCTCCTTTTTGATGGGATCTTTGTCTGGTTTGGGGATCAGGGTGATGCTGGCCTCATAAAATGAGTTTGGAAGTTTCCCTTCCATTTTTTTTTTTTTTTTTGGAACATTTTCAGGAGAATAGGTATTAATTCTTCTTTAAATGTTTGGTAGAATTTCCCTGGGAAGCCATCTGGCCCTGGGCTCCTGTTCGTTGGGAGATTTTTGATGACTATTTCAATCTCCTTACTGGTTATGGGTCTGTTCAGGTTTTCTATTTCTTCCTGGTTCAGTTGTTGTAGTTTATACGTCTCTAGGAATGCGTCAATTTCTTCCAGATTGTCAAATTTGTTGATGTATAGTTGCTCGTAAAATGTTCTTATAATTGTTTGTATTTCTTTGGTGTTGCTTGTGATCTCTCCCCTTTCATTGATGATTTTATTTATTTGGGTCCTTTCTCATTCTTTTTGATAAGTCTCACCAGGGTCGATCAAACATATTAATTCTTTCAAAGAACTAGCTTTTAGTTTCATTGATTTCTTCTACTGTTTTTTGTTTGTTTGTTTGCTTTTTTCTAGTTCCTTGATTTCTGCTCTGATCTCTATGATTTCTCTTCTCTGGCTGGGTTTAGGTTTTCTTTGCTGTTCTTTCTCCAGCTCCTTTAAGTGTAGGGTTAGGTTGTGTATTTGAGACCTTTCTTGTTTTGCAAGAAAGGCTTGTACTGCTATATATTTTCCTCTCAGGACTGCCTTTGCTGTGTCACACAGATTTTGAGTAGCTGTGTTTTCATTATCATTTGTTTCCATGATTTTTTTCAATTCTTCTTTAATTTCCTGGTTGACCCATTTATCCTTAAATAGGATGCTCTTTAGCCTCCATGTATTCCAGTTATTTCCAACATTCCTCTCGTGATTGAGTTCTAGCTTCAGAGCATTTCGTTCTTAAAATATATGGGGAATGACCCCAATCTTTTGGTACCAGTTGAGACCTTATTTGTGACCCAGGATATGATCTATTCTGGAGAATGTTCCATGTGCGTTACAGAATAATATGTATTCTGTTGTTTTGGGATGGAATGTTCTAAATATATCTGTGATGTCCATCTAGTCCAGTGTGTCATTTAAGACCTATATTTCCTTGTTGATGTTTTGCTTGGATGATCTGTCCATTTCAGTGATGCGGGTGTTAAATTCCCCTACTATTAGTGTATTATCGCTGATGTGTTTCTTTGACTTTGTTATTAATTGGCTTATATAGTTGACTGCTCCCATATTAGGGGCATAGATATTTAAAGTTGTTAGATATTCAAGTTGGACAGACCTGTTGAGTATGATATAGAGTCCTTTCTCATCTCTTATTATAGTATTTGGCTTAAGATCTAATTTTTCTGATATAAGGATTGCCACCCAGGCTTTCTTTTGATGTCTATTAGCATTGTGAATTGTTTTCTACCCCCTCACATTAAACCTGGAGGTGTCTCTGGGTCTAAAATGAGTTTTTTGTAGACCACATATTGATGGGTGTTTCTTTTCATCCATTCTGATATCCTGTGTCTTTTGATTGGGTCATTTAGCTCATTTATATTCAGGGTAACTATTGAAAGGGTAAATTCAGGGTAATATTGAAAGATATGAATTTAGTGCCATTGTATTGCCTGTAAGGTGACTGTTACTGTATATTGTCTCTGTTCCCTTTTGGTCTACTACTTCTAGGCTTTCTCTTTGCTCAGAGGACCCCTTTCAATATTTCCTTTATGGCTGGTTTAGTGTTTACAAATGCTTTTAGTTTTGTTTGTCCTGGAAGCTTTTGTCTTTCCTACTATTTTCAATGAGAGCCTAGCTGGATATAGTATTCTTGGCTGCATGTTTTCCTCATTTAGTGCTCTGAATATACCATGCCAGTTCTTCCTGGCCTGCCAGGTCTCTTTGGGTAATTCTGCTGCCAAAATAATATTTTTACCATTATATGTTGCAGACTTCTTGTTCCGAACTGCTTTCAGGATGTTCTCTTTGTCACTAAGACTTGTAAGTTCTACTTGTAAGTTCTACTAGTAGATGACAGGGTGTTGTCCTATTTTTATTGACTTTGAGGCGGGTTCTCTGTGCCCCCTGGATTTGATGCTTGTTCCCTTTGCTATATTAAGGAAATTCTCTATAATAATTCTCTCCAATATGCCTTCTGTCCTCCTGTCTCTTCTTCTTGAATCCCAATTATTCTATTTTTTTTCTCTTATGGTATCACTTACCTCTCGAATTCTCCCCGCATGGTCCAGTACTTGTTTGTCTCTTTTTTGCTCAGCTTCTTTATCCTCCATCATTTGGTCTTCTATATCACTAATTATCTCTTCTGCCTCATTATACACACAGTAAGAGCCTCCATTTTTTATTGCACCTCATTGATAGCTTTTTTTTTTTTTTTAACATATCAGCTTCATTAGATTTTAGTTATTTCTCCAGAAAGGGATTTCATTTCTGCAGACAGTGTTTCCCTAATATCTTCTATGCCTTTTTCGAGCCCAGCTAGGATCTTGAGAATCTTCATTCTGAAATTTAGTCTGATATATTATCAATGTCTATGTTGATTAGGTCCCTAGCCTTTGGTACTGCCTCTTCTTCTTTTTCTTTTCTTTCTTCCTTTTTTTTTTTGTGGTGAGTTTTTCCACCGTGTCATTTTATCTAGATAAGAATATATGAATGAGAGAATAAAGTATATATATATATATAATATATATACAATATATATTATATATACATAAAGTATATATATATATATATATATATATATATATATATATATATTTCCAAAGTATTCATCATACAGTT
>JAHRIG010009635.1:0-17197 GCA_020311275.1 Eira barbara
AAGGTTGTAACAGATTTTTCCTTTTAAAACTAGAAGTAACTCCACTGATTTTTTTTTCAATTCCCAAGAACACTCCTTTAAATTAATAATTTTGAAAATTTAGGTGTATCAGGAAGGAACTAATATATCTTGGTAGTGTTTTCAACATTGTAAAGTTATGCTACTTTTTTTATTAAGAAAGTATTCAATAGGGGCGCCTGGGTGGCTCAGTGGGTTAAAGCCTCTGCCTTCAGCTCAGGTCATGATCCCAGGGTCCTGGGATCGAGCCCCACATCGGGCTCTCTGCTCAGCAGGGAGCCTGCTTCCTTCTCCCTCTCTCTCTGCCTGCCTCTCTGCCTACTTGTGATCTCTGCCTGTCAAATAAATAAATAAAATCTTTAAAAAAAAAATAAAGAAAGTATTCAATAGCGATTATACTACAGCAGTATGGTTGTTAAGGTAATTATGGTTTGTCTATTTTGTTGATGATTAAGTAACAATAAATATATCTTATGTAGATGATAAGACATGAAGATAAAGATGACTACAATTCAAAAAATTATTCTACTTCACTGAAAAGAGGATACAAAACTATAGAGTTCATGTTTTTAAGCATTTTAAAAAATCTATGCACAGGGGCACCTGGGTGGCTCAGTGGGTTAAAGCCTCTGCCTTTGGCTCGGGTCGTGATCCCAGAGTCCTGGGATCAAGCCCCACATCGGGCTCTCTGCTCAGCAAGGAGCCTACTTCCTCCTTTCTCTCTCTCTCTCTACCTGCCTCTCTGCCTACTTGTGATCTCTATCTGTCAAATAAAGTAAATAAAATCTTTTTTAAAAAAATCTATGCATAAAAAGAAAATGGAAATATTTTAAAATTCTCATTTACTTCTTTTTAGGTGATGAAATTATCTGGTATTTTCAATTCATTTCTCTGTTATTTCCAAATTTTCTCTAATAAGCAAAATTTAATTTAAAAAACTCGATGTATTTAATATCTTTAAATGGTCTAAGATATTTACATTGAAAATGACAGCTGAAATAGTTCCTTAAAAAAAATCAATTCACACTAAAGACCACCTTAAAGAATAAAAAATTTCCATCTTATTCAATTCAAATTTGACCACTGTATTGAAATTTGTGGTTTGCCTAACACTGCACTACAGATCACATTTTCTAAAGGTCATCATTTTGCCCTCTCTCCAACTACACAAATAAACTAGTTCTTAAGAGAGAATATAGATGACCTATTGTTACTTTCCTGAATGAATTTCTAAGCATACACTATGAAAATTACCAAGGAAGTTAACTGCAGAAAGTTCAACAGCTTTCCTACTTAGGTCTTAAGTTGGATACTTTTTATGCATCATGTGCAAACTAATATCCCAGCAAGAATCTTCAAAGAATAATTAAATTAGAATTAACCAAAATGAGAGTTGGGTCTAGAGAATGATGGAATAGAAATTTGGAGACAAACTCAATGGCTACCATCTTCCTTCAACATAAGCAGTAATGGATAACAGGGATATATTAAAACAAACAAATTTTCACATTTCTATATGTCATATCATTATTGCATTAACTTTTGTATTCTAAGATATAACTGATGTAATTCAATTTATAAAACATTATAAGTAAAAGTATAATCAAGTTTATTTTTCAAAAGATTTAAATAGTTACACACTGGCTAAAAGCTTAGTCTCATTCCAAATGCAATTATTTCTTCTGCAAGTTTTGAGCTAAATCAATGTGATCAGTGTCTGATGGAGTCCTTTACTTAGAAAAGTATTTTACTTATACCTAGAGTATGCAAAAATGCCTAGTATTTTTATAATATATTCAAATAGACGGGGGAACATTTTAACTTTTCATCAAAAGTTTTAAGCATGGGGGCGCCTGGGTGGCTCAGTGGGTTAAAGCCTCTGCCTTCAGCTCAGGTCACCATCCCAGGGTCCTGGGATTGAGCCCCATGTCGGGCTCTCTGCTCGGCAGGGAGCCTGCTTCCTCCTCTCTCTCTGCCTGCCTCTCTGCCTACTTGTGATCTCTGTCAAATAAATAAATAAAATCTTAAAAAAATAAAAAACAAAAAAAGTTTTAAGCATGCTTAAAAATATATCTTGATTAATCAATTTGTATTATTTACAGCACAACATGGTATAGTCATTGTTTGTTTTGGGTTTTGGCAATGAGCAGATGAGCCTGACAGTGTTTGCCATCCCTCATGTAACTTATCCAGGGTCCAAGGGTGGGAGGGACTTGGCATATGGACATTGGTTAGCTCTGCAGAGACCTATCAACATCAGAGCTTCCATTCATAGAGTTTAAAGTAAGAACACTTAAGGGGCGCCTCGGTGGCTCAGTGGGTTAAGCCTCTGCCTTCGGCTCAGGTCATGATCTCAGGGTCCTGGGATCGAATCCTGCATCAGGCTCTCTGCTCGGCAAGGAGCCTGCTTCTTCCACTCTCTCTCTGCCTGCCTCTCTGCCTACTTGTGATCTCTGTCTGTCAAATAAATAAATAAAATCTTTTAAAAAATAAAAAATAAAAATAAACTAAGAACACTTCAAACCTGAGCTCATCAAAAGAAATGGAGATTTTGTGATGGAAGTGACCAAGAAAACAAAGAAACAAAAAGTGGTTATAGCACACACATCACTTCTTAGAAGAAACAAACAACAAAAGTTCATCTCTATATACCGATGCCTGACTTCTTCACTGTTCTCCAGTTGGTCCCTATAGATTTAAAATCCATATGGAATCTCTGCTCCATGGCTCAAGACATGGCTATGGTCACCAAGGAAACCTCACTCCAGTCCCAGCTTCATAATAACGAGCTGGGTAAACTTGGACGCGACTTCAATGTGGCGTCATTTCCATCATCTGAAATGTTAACAAGGTATATTAAATGATAGTCAAGGTCCTATTCATCTTCAGAAATTCTATCTTTGAATTCCAAGTCCTGGCTGAGGATATATACTTATCCTAAGGACCTAGTAGTCACACTTAGTAGAAAACTAAATTTTCTTTGCAGGAAGCAAATGGGAGGTATCCAGCTGCAGCCTAAAATTTCTTTAACTTGTAACAAGTATTTGTAGTCAGATTCCTGCAACATGCTGTGTATGTATATATGTTTAAGGGCAAATTAAGGCCTTAACTGTGCACTACAAAGTGTAAATTCTTCATCATATTTCAACAAAACATGAGCCTTGGAAGTTTGTGCCAAGAGGTGTCATCAGACAATTTATGACTAAATATTCTGAAATGTCCTGTCTTTCCCACTAATTCATATCTATCAGGGTCTGAAGGCTTGTTTCCCTAACATCCCTATCCCCCAGGAACCAAAGTCCTGAAGGTACACAATCCTACCAGCACTAAAAGAACATTTTCATGGGATTGAATCCAAAGTCCATTTGCGTTAAAGCTCCATCACCCACATAGGCTCTCACTCCCCTACATCCTTCACAGATATGCTGAAATGGTATTCTATGCCAATGCCTCCAAAGGCCCTAGCCTCTTAGATTAATTTAGTGCCCCCTTTTCCCAAAACATAGGAATCATTGTCAAATTCATAAAAATTTACCAAAATTCACTTCAATTACCAGTGCAAATGGTACAAATGGGCATGATCACACCATATGGGGGGAAGGGAAGGAAGTAAGACCCAGGAGCTGTGTACTCACGGAAAGGTATAATAAGGGGAGAAAACAAAGAGAAGGCTAAAGCAACAGGGGACAGGTGGTTCCACCAGGGGGAGACAGGGCCAAGAAGGAACAGAGTGGAGGTCTGAGTATGCCTTCCTCTGCCTTACTTCCGCCCACCTCAAGAACAGGGGCTTTTGGATATTCTCTTGAGGAGTCAGGTAACTGAAGCAAGACAGCTGTTCACATGTAGACAGACAACATTGCTAAATGTCACTGGTGTCCTCTCAGAGCATTAAAATGAATTAAAATGTCACCTTCTAAAAAAATATCTTGCGCATCCCGACATGGAAAGGTAGCCTACTAGGTCCCAAATGTTAGCATGTGAGTATTTGCAACTGTATTGATGCCTGTAGCACAGAAAGGGATTGTCAGCTGTGCAGGTGGTCAGACATTTCCACACCTCCATCCCTCCCTTAGCCCATGAAGAACCTCACCACAAGATGATTTGCTTCCCAAGAGAGTACACCTGAGTTCTGCTCATTGCACATCTTTTCCCCTTACCTGCAGCAATCATGCTTCACTATTTATGTTCTAGACCATGTTTTAGGGTGCTAACAATGGGATATAGAAACGGCACACAGGTGAGCATCTGAAAATTTGTGCGCCTACAGATGATAAACATTCTTCTCCCCTCTGGGACTCAGAGATGGCAACAAAGGTATGTGGTAGTGGGGAGCTGACCTGTGCCTCATCCCATGTTTAAATGGGGTATTATTAAGGCATTTCTCCACGTGGGAATTAAAGTCACTTAGCAACAACTAATATATTTTATTTCATCTTGTCTTTTCTTCTAGAATTTCTTTGAAATTCTAATTAAAATCATTGGGGAGAAAATGTGATCCAATTTACTAACCATTCATATTATAGACTAGTATATTGTCATATTACTTAATATGACCCATTTATTTTTGCAAGTAGAAAATAAGTTATTTAACCTCATTTTATTTAATGTTTGTGACTAACCGTGATTTGCTAAGTTTACTTTTCAAAGTCTGTACCTTCAATCTGCAGTGTGAAAATGCACTATCTTTAAGTAATAAAGTACCTAAAATGTACACTTAAAATACACAAAACACCCTTCCTCTACAAGCAAATCGACATGTTTATATGCATACTGGCTTTATAGTTAAAACAAATTTAGAGTTTTCTTTATTCTACAGTGAGCCTATTATATGAAAAAATATCACATATATACATATAAAACATAGTATAACTTGAAGAAAATAAATGAATCCCTTATTTTCTGCACTCATGCTGGCGATACCAGGAACTGTGAGTGTGTACATCACTCCTACTCAGCTATTTCTTTGTATCTCTGTGTTGAACGCTACTGTGTTTCAGCCAAATATAATTTTCTACTTTGCCAATAGTCTTCTTCTCCTTTATCTTGCCTTTCTCCTCCAACTGTTCTACCCCAAAAAATACTTCTAAGTTCTAATGCACCACAGATGAATTATTCAGGTGAAAAGTCTGTCTTATGGGGGAGTTTACCATTGGTCTTTCCTTCTAAAAAACAAATTACCTACCTATGCCATCATCCACATTCTCCACTACCATCCCCTCTGTATTGATCCGGCCATGAAAAAAGTACCGACGTCCATCTGTAGATGCCTTGCTGTTCTTCAACCATCTTGCAATGGAATGAAATCACAAAAACATTGTTACTAAACTTAATAAAAAACAGTGTTCAAGTAATATGACGTAAACTAGCCATAGAAAAATAATGAAAAAGACACCAATGCCATCAATGATATCAACTGTGAGGCTCTTGGTGTTTTTTACTTGTGTCCTCCCAAATGAGGCTTATGTCCTAGCTTTTGTAAACAAATGGAAGCTTTGGGCTAAGAACAATACAGAGTTGGGTGGGTAAATAGGTGCTTTTGCTCAATTTAAAACATACAATGTACCAAATCAAAGTCTGTTACACATTAAAAGTTGGTTATTTTAAAATTTCCTTTTACTTCTTTCACTTTCATTTCTCATTTTTCAGTAACTAGCTGGTAATTTCCATTTTCTCAAATTTGGATAAAATTCAGTTAGTACTTATGATCCCTCTGCAAAGAAACTGTGCTGGAAATTCTTAAGTTCAGTGTTGCACGGCTGAAAATAATTTTCCTATATTATTTCTATGATATGAGACCTATATACTTGTTGAATAAGTCTCTTAATACATGTATAATGCTTTACAAGGGTCTTATTTATTTTTAAAATAGTCTGAAACATTCCAGAACTTTGGTATAGTGTGTCTAATACTGGCCTTTAATCTTAAAATGTTTGTAACACAAAGTTAAAATATCCAGGTTTATAGATGAACATTTATAACAATGAATTATGTGGCTAAATGTGTTTGTAGTCGAATCACCGAACATTCAAGAGAGATTATTTTAAAAACAGGTTTTTTTAATTAAAGAGGAAAGATTCTAAGAAATGATTCAGGACGATTCAAGAGTACCTAGTCACTCAAAAGATTTCAATTAACTTAAACTATTCCCTTTGACTCATTGACAAAAGTCTGCCTAATAATTTAATATACTGAAATAATTTTTCATTTGTTACATTTGCTGTACAGACACATCTGGCAAAAGTGAAGGCATAAATATTCACCGACTTCAGTGTCCCTCTCCTCCCCACCCCTGCAGTTAGATATCGGCCCTTAAGCAGGAGGAGTAGGTGCAGGGAGGGGTCACAAGGTGCTGTCTCAGTCCGAGTTCCTTCCTTGAAAGAGAATATATATTCCTAGCTTATCTGTCTAAAGCCTCATCAGAACTTAGTAGTCCTTCATCCCTACTAAAAGAAACTAATTAAATAGATTAGTTAACCTGATTAGGGTTTGTCAGCCCCAGGCCTTCACCATCTTGCACTCCTTTATTCATTATGAAAGTCACCTCTAAATGTCCTTTACTAATAACCCTAAATAAATGCTACCAATTAGGGATTCAGGCCATATAGTATGTAAGTTGGCATCATAGAAAGCCAGGATAGAGAAGAATGCCAAGTAGTTTAGTATGTAGGTAACTGCATATTCTCCCAGGTAGGACATATTATTGTGGTCTCTTGCAAAAAAAGAGTTTCTTGTAAGTTGATACATCATACTTCAATCATTTTTTTAAAAGTTTTATTCACAGGCAAAGATAACAGTTTTATTCGCAGGCAAAGAATCATGGTAACAGTTTTATTCACAGGCAAAGAATCATGATGTGGAATCTATCACTGGGTCCTATTTTCCAAAGCATTAATTTACTTTGTGATCTTGTGAGTTCTGTATAGGCTTTTAAATTTCTCTTGACCTGTAGATAATAACACTCAATATGAAATTCCACTAAGTGTCTGATCAATATTGTTAACACTTGGCTTAAAAAGAGAGATCTTTGGTCCCTTCAGAAGGTGGTTCTATTAAAGTATATCAACTGAAAAGCTTCTGCTTTGAAAATAATTTTGCTCTATGTTTTAATGTAGAATATTTGATATCTCAATTTTCTGATTTCCCTTCTACTTAATTGTTTTAGTGGTCATCAGATACACATTACAGGAATGTTCATAATGGCAGAAAAACTAAAATAAACAAATAAAAACCTAAAAACCTAAGGTCCACTGATAGGAGAGTGAATAATTAAGTTGTTATCAATTTAATTGTGATAATATTCAACCAGTGGAATGTTATGCAACAGTTAAATGAATAAACTATTCCTATACATGTGGATAAATAATTTACAGACTATATTGTATACAAAATATAAATTGCAGAAAACAAAATACATTATAATACTTAAAGAGCTCATTAACAAGTCAAACTAAGCCATATCATGCTTTATGTATTAACTATTACACAACACATTATTTTTTTAAATACTAGTTTCTCCTGAGATTAATAGCATTAGTAAATTCCAGAGCTGAGATTCCTAATCAGCACTCTTATCTTTTGTGAATGTAAATCTAGAATTCAATTCATCAAGCCCCCAGGTTTTGCAGTTAAAATACTGTGGAAATTTGGAAAAGGTTCAGTTTACTCATACTCACTAAACAATCTTTAGAGCTTCAATAGTACTTGGTTAAGGGGATGAAGTATCCTAAAATGAAGGGACTAGATGGTATATTCTTACTACTTCAATTCAGGAAGTGAATAGACAATCATTTTTATGCAGTATTTCCATTTCTAGTCACGATGCATTTTGTCCACATTATATACCCATTCAGGATATTTGCTCAAAAACTAGGATTTTAGGGGCACCTGGATGGTTCAGTCAGTTAAGCGTCCAACTCTTGATGTTGGCTCAGGTCATTATCTCAGGGTCCTGGGACTAAGCCCTATGTCAGGCTCTGCACTTCAACGGGGAGAGTCTGCTTCTCTCCCTCTCCCTTTGCCCTTCCTGCTGCTCACTCTTTCTCTCCCTCTCTCAAAATAAATAAATAAATCTTAAAAAAAAAAAACAAAAAACCTTCAGGATTTTAATTTTACAAAATCTTTTCTGTTGTTTACCAATTTAACAAGGAAAGTCATAAGACTACAAATGATATCATCATTGTACATGGCTAATCTTGCAAAAGCTTTGCACTTGAAGGCAGGCGTGTATATTAGTAAGTATGAGATCAATTGTAATTTTAAAAAAAGATCTCATTCTCAAATGGATGCCTTTAATAACTGCACCTAGATGGATGTGTTAATTGACTTCATGGGCAAAATCCTTTCATGATGTATATCAAATCATCATGTTGTACAATTAAAATATATTACAATGTTATTTGTCAACTAGTCCTCAATAAAGCTGGATAAAAACAATTGTACCTAAACAACTTGAAGCACATTATAATTTTTTAATGAGTTATATACAAGTAAAATTAACAGCCTTTTCTACATCTTCCTGAAACCTATTTCTATGAATCCCAATCTTGCTGCAAAATACAAAGAATTTAGAAGAGCATAATAAAAAAAAAATAGACGATTCATTTTCATATGTGGTAAAAAGCATCTTTTTTTAAGAAAAAGCTCATTAAGGCAGGGATTAACAACAACTATCTTTTTTTGAAAGATTTGTTATTTCTTTATTTATTTTAAAGAGAGAGAGCATGTGTGAGATTGGGAAAGGACAGAGTGAGAGAGAGAAAGAGAGAGAGAGAAACTCAAGCCAACACCAATTTGAGTGCAGAGCCTGATATGGGGCTCAATCTCACAAACCTGAGATCATAACCTGAGTCGAAACCAAGAGTTAGACACGTAACCAAGTGCACCACCCAGGCACCCCATAACTACATTTTGACTTTAAGCCTAACCTGTTCCCTTTCAGCAAGACACATGGGTAGTTCTATGCTTTCTCAGCATCACTGTATTTTTGCACTAATGTCTCCTGCTAGGGCATTCTGATACTAGAATCCAAGAGGCAGAACTCCCATGTCATCAACATAGCTGCCAATTCAGAGAACTTGCTCTTGACATCTTGTTCATTGACTTAGGAAATCCCATTTAAAGAGATGAAGAATGACGTTCCCTTAATTTTGCCTCAGAAATCAGTTAATTTTTGAGTTTCTCATTCTCATGTTACCAAAAATCTTTGGTTACATTGTCCTCATTTCTGAACCTAGAATAAACACTCGTGCAAACCCTGCATCCTCAACCCATCTGTTTTACCTTTAAATTTCATGAAGCCTTTTAGTACCTTTTCACTGAAAATAATGTATCCTAGATATGGTTAGGAAGAAGTATATAAAGACTCAGGAAATTTCCCAATTAAGTTTAGCTTTATTATTTTGCTTAAACAATCTGTAAAATGTTTCACCAGGAGTTCAAGGAAACATCCTATAAATTAAGTATCTCCTGAAGAAAAAATTATATCCCTACTTTAAAACAAATAACATACATCAGTAACACTGCTACATTACATTACTTCAACTAATGATAACTAAGCTATACAAGGAACTTGCTTGGGTTTCATTTATTCACTTGTTCATTCATTTATTCACATATTCAACAAATACCTCTTGACTGTCTATTACATGGCAGGTCAAGTCTCTGGGGAAATAGCACAAAATAAGTAGCAAGACCAGTATTCTCATGGACTTTACAGTCTAATCCAGCAAAGGAGACAACAAATAAATAAATAATGAAGAAAATATTAATAAGAATTTTCTAGATATTGATATAAAATTGCCGGGAGGCTATACTAGATGGGGCAGTCAAGGAAAATATTTCCAAGGAAGGGGAGGAAATGACTAGGAAACAGCACTGGGAAACACGGAAGACATATTCACCTTTCCTACAGAGCCTGAAGCATGTTGGTTAGCAACAGAAAAAGTTTTGTTCCTCCAAAAGCTTCCTGGGAAGGTAGTGTTATTGAATGATAGTCACATTAAGTCAGGTTTTACAAGAAGGTAACGAGAAGAATCAGAAAACAGGCTAAGAGTATGTGAATTTTACTGAGGAGATCCTGAGTTCACGGGAGCACAGAGGAAAAGGTTGAAACTGTGAGATTGATAATTTCTTTTTTCTTAAAAAATAGTTTCCAAGGTTAATAAGTTATTTCTGAAGTAGTACCTGTTTATCACCTTACCTGTGTTTCCTTTTGCAATACACCAGAAGATTATCAAAAAGAAAAAACACCCATTCTTGAATATCTCCAGAAGAAATTTTCAGCGAGACGCCACACATTAGCATCTCAGTGCAGGTGTTGGTGATATTGGATCCCTAGGTTAAAAAAAAGAAAAAGAGAGAGAGAGAGAGAGAGACAATGCCTGATTACTTAACAGAAACTTTTGTGTGTAATTCTTTTTCTCCGTAAAAGTCTGTTTTTATTTTAAGATACAATAACATGGACAGGATAAAAGTTGAAACACCATAAATATTTATACACTGGATGGAGGTCTCTTTTCCTCCCAGACTCCTCCTCATCAGTCTCAGCAGATACAACTGTGGTTAGGAGACTCTGGGTCTTCTTTTAGCTTTCTTACACACGTAGGCATATATAAGCATGGAAGATACATGTTACCTATGCTCTTTTACAAGGAGATGATTTCAACTGATGCATAAAAATTCATGTCTCTAACACTCCTCTCCCCCTCCTCTCTTCCCCTGGTATGGGAAAAGAGCTCCATGGATATATCACAAAGTACATTAAATTCTCTAAATTTTTAACGGGTCTCAACTTATTTATCCACTCCTTGGATGGATAGAAGAAAAAAGAATAAATTAAAGGAAAACAAAAAAACTATTTAAAGAGAGCAAAATTCCATACAGCTTTAACTCAAGTTAAAAGTTAGCACAGGCATACTCATTCCTTAAATAAGCCTTCACTGAGTGCATGCTAAGGTCAGATGACTAGTGACAAAACTAAGTCTTAACACAAGAACTAACCACTGAGAGGAGCCACAGATGGAAAGAGCCTGAATCATGAACAGAGGAAAGCTGCCCAATGAAGCAGAGCATAAGCAATGGACTGTTGTGTGAGCTGATCAAAAGTCTCTCCTTTGAGCCATTATAAAAGTGGCAGTGTATTTGTTTCTACAATCTAAACTATCACAACTAATGCACTTAGACAAAACAAAAAACAACAACAACAAAAAAGTTTTCAGTAAATAGCTGATAAGCATACTGTTTTCAATATGTCTGGTCTCTTTAAATCTAGGGATAAATTTCTGATTCTTTTTCAACTCAATGCTTTTATTTTTGTTTTTGATATTTAAAAATCAGACCATGAATTATAAATTTCATATTTCCACAGTAATCACTGATACAGTTTCCCTGATTATAAAAGTTTAAATTACAGTGATAACTCATACATGTCAGTAAGAAATTTCCCGAATAGGAAGTTAAGAGAATGTGATTGTGCTGAGTATCTGCATTACAAACACATTTTATTTATTTTTTTATTTTTTACTAACTTTATTATTTTAAAGATTTTATTTATTTATTTGTCAGAGAGAGAGAGAGACAGAGAGAGCACAAACAGGGGGAGCAACAGGCAGAGGGAGAAGCAGGCTCAATCCCAGGACCCCGGGATCATGACCTGAGCCAAAGGCAGGTGCTTAACTGAGGGAGACACCCAGGCATCCCTACACACATATTTTATTTTTTGTTTTTATGTTTAACTTAAATTTAAAAAAAAATTAATTTCAATTCCAGGAGAGTTAACATACAGTGTTATACTAGTTTCAGGTGTACAATATAGTGACTCAGCAAGTCCATACCTTATTCAGTGCTCATCACGAGAATTGTATTCTTAATCCCCCTCACCTCTTTCACCCTTCCCCCGACTCACCTCCCCTCTGGTGACCATCCATTACAAAATATTTTAGATTTAAGACATTTCCCTTTTTTTCATCCTTCATCATAAAGGTGGACATATAACTAGAGATCTATCAAAAATTTATACAATTTCGTATCCTTCCTCATGTGATAATTAGCTGAAAACTGTCATCGAATTCGAATATAAATCCCAATTTCAGTGGCAATGATTTCTTAAGTATTATCCCTACCTCAGAAAAAAATTACAATAGAATACTATTAAAAATGGAAATAAGGAAACATCACATTGATTCTTGCACAAGGACCTATACCATGTTATGAAAGTGGTTTTATTGATAACAATTATACAAAACGTACAAAATACTTCACCTTAGATTATTTCTCATGGTAGCCCAAAAAAGTAAAGCAAAGAAGCTAAGTTGTTATCTAATTAAATGGTAGCTGCAAAGGAGGAGCAAGACGGGAGAAGAGTAAAAGACTTAAATATCATCAGGTCCCAGGAGTTCAGCTAGATAGTTATCAAACCATTCTGAATACCTACAAACTCAATAGGAGATCAAAGAGAAGAAGACCAGTAATTCTAAGAAAAGACAATAGACCACTTTCCAGAAGGTAGAACGTGCAGAGAAGTGAATCCGAGGCGACATATGTGAAGACAGACTGTGGGGGAAGGGCCAGGGCCCAGCAAGAGAGAGAGCAGTGGAACACAAAAAAAGAACTTTTAGATATCTACTCCACTGAGGGATGTCACTGTAGAGGCTAGGAAGGGGGGGAGATCACTCATGGGGATAGTATGGTCTCAGGACCCACGGGGTCAAGAAAAGACCAGGGGTGTCTGAGTGTGGCAAAGCTCCCAGGTACAGAGCAGGGAAGCTGGCTGCAGAGACAGAGCCAAGGAGGGAGAACTAAGCTCAGGGTTACGTTGAACCATGATTCGAGGCATAGTAGGGACACTACTCTCCCAGCAGGAACCCCGCAAGGGGCAGATCAGGGCAGAACCCCCACTTCCTCCTCCAAGAGGAGCTGCGCAGGAGCACAGAGCTGGAATCAGCTGGGTTTGGAGACTCCAAATGGGGCCATTCTCCAGAGATGGAAAAACTCAGTCACAGGATGGGTGAGCTTGGAGTGCAGCCGGAGACCAGGGAGACAGAGGGATTAACTGCTTTTCTCTGAGGGTGCACTGAGCAGTGGGGCCCCCAAGCTCTCAGCTCCTCCAGGGCCAGAGAATGAGAGGCCACCATCTTCATTCTGTCCTCCAAAGCTATACAGAAAGTGTTCAGGGAACAAAAGCTAATGAAAGCAAACATGAGCAGATGACTTAGCATGGCCCCTGGCAAGGGTAGTGCAATTCCACCTCAGGCAAAGACATCTGAGAATCATTGCAACAGGCCCCTCCCCCAGTAGATTAGCTAGAACATCTAACCAAGAACAAGTTCACTAGTCAATGAGAACTGCAGAACTCCAGAGCTAGGGGAAAGCAACACATAGAATTCAAGACTTTTTTCCCATGATTCTTTAGTCTTTGAAAATTATTTTTTTAAAATTTTATCTTTTCTTATTCTATTTTTAAAAATTTCTCCTCTATCTCATTTTAACACTTTCAACTATTTTATCTTATCAATACCTTTTTAAAAATCTTTTTAAATTTTCATTGTTATAGTCATATTCTACCCCTTCATTGTATTTAACTTTATTTTTTGTATACATACAGGTTTTTATTTCTTTAAAATTTTGGGACACAGATTCTTCTAATAGATCAAAATATACCCTAATTCTAGTTCATGTCTTTGTTCTACTTTCCAGCCTGATCACATTCTTTCCTCTTTTTTTCTCTCCTTTTTCAAAGAACTTCTTATCTTATCAATTCCTTTTTTAGAATCTTTTTTAATTTTCATCTTTACAGTCATATTCCATCCTTCATCATGTTTACCCTTACTTTGTCTGTTCTATTCACCAGTCTAATATATATATATTTTTTCTTTTTTCCTCCTTTGTTTTCCTCCCAGTTTTGGGTCTCTTCTGACTTGGTTAGTATATAATTTTCTGGGATCATTGCCACCCTTGTAGTATTTTGTTCGCTCATTCATCTTTTTTATCGATAAAATGACAAGGTGGAAAAACTCACCACAAAAAAAAAAAAAAAAGAAAAAAGAAAAAAAGAACAAGACGCAGTACAAGTGCCTAGGGACCTAATCAATACAAACATTATCTCACAACTACAGCTCAGAATTATGATTATCAAGGTGCTAGCTTGGCTTGAAAAAAGCATGGAAGACCCTAGAGAATCCCTTTCTGGAGAAATAAAATCCCTTTCTGGAGGAATACAAGAATAAAATCTAACTAAGTTGAAATCGAAAAAGGTATGAATGAGGTGTAATTAAAAAAAAATGGAGGCTCTTACTTCTAGGATAAATGAGGCAGAAGAGAGAATTAGTGATTTAAAAAACCAAATGATGGAGAATAAAGAAGCTGAGAAAAAGACAAACAACTACTGAACCACGAGGGCAGAATTTGAGAGATAAATGATACCATAAGATGAAATAATATTAGGATAATTGGGATCCCAGAAGAGGAAAGAAAGAGAGAGGCAGAAGGTATATTGGAACAAATTATAGCAGAGAATTTACCCTAATTGGGCAAAGGGAACAAGCACCAAAATCCAGGAGGCACAGAGAACCCCCCTCAAAACCAATAAAAATAGGGGTGGAAGGGGAGGAGGAAAGGGGGGTGGGATTATGGACATTGGGAAGGGTATGTGCTATGGTGAGTGCTGTGAAGTGTGTAAACCTGGTGAATCACAGACCTGTACCCCTGGGGATAAAAATATATGTTTATAAAAAAATAAAAATAAATAAATAAAAACAAAAAATAAATAAAAATAGGTCCACACCCTGTTATCTAATAGTAAAACTTACAATTCCCAGTGACAAAGAGAAAATCCTGAAAGCAGCCCGGGACAAGAGGTCTGTAAACGACAACAGTAAAAATATTAGATTGGAAGCAAACCTATCTACAGAGACCAGGCAGGCCAAAAGGACTGGCATGATATAATCAGAGCACTATAATGAGAAAAATATGCAACCAAGAATACTATATCTAGCTAAGCTGTCATTGAAAATAGAAGGAAAGATAAAAAGCTTCCAGGACAAAGACTAAAAGAATTTGCAAACACCAAACCAGCCCTGCAGGAAATATTGAAAGGGGTCCTCTAATCAAAGACAGCCTAAAAGTAACAGACTAGAAAGGAACAAAGACAATATACAGTAACCGTCACCTTACAGGCAATAGAAGGGCACTAAATGTAGAGCTTTCAATAGTTACTCTGAATGTAAGTAGGCTAAATGCCCCAGTCAAAAGACACAGGGTATCAGAATGGATTAAAAAAGAAGAAGAAGAAGAAAGAAAAGACCCATCGATATGCTGTCTGCAAGAAACTCATTTGAGACCTAAAGACACCTCCAAATTTAAAGTCAGGGGGTGGAAAACAAGTTACCATGCTAACGGACGTCAAAAGAAAGCTGGCGTAGCAATCCTTACATGAGATAATTTAGATTTTAAGCCAAAGACTATAGTAAGAGATGAGGAAGGATACTATATCATACTTACAAGGTCTGTCCAACAAGAAGATCTAACAATTTTAAATATCTATGCCCCTAACATGGGAGCAGCCAATTATATAAACCAATTAATAACAAAATCAAACAAACACATCGATAATAATACTAATAATAATAGTAGGGGACTTTAACAACCCCCTCACTGAAATGGACAGATCATTTAAGGAAAAGATCAACAAGGAAATGAAGGCTTTAAATGACACATTGGACCAGATGGACATCACAGATATATTTAGAATATTCCATCCCAGAATAACAGATTACACATACTTCTCTAGTGCGCATGGAACATTCTCCAGAAGAGATCACATCCTGGTTCACTAATCAGGTCTTAACTGGTACCAAAAGATTGGGATCATTCCCCACCTATTTTCAGGCCACAATGCTTTGAAACTAGAACTCAACCACAAGAGGAAAGTTGGAAAAAACTCAAATACATAGAGGCTAAAGAGCATACTGCTAAAGAATGAATGGGTCAACCAGGAAATTAAAGAATTTAAAAAAAAATTCATGAAAATGAAAACACAACTGTTCTAAATCTTTGAGAAACAGCAAAGGGGGTCCTGATACAAAAGTATATAGCAAGACAACCCTTCTCAAGAAACAAGAAAGGTCTCTAGGACACAACCTAAACCTACACCTAAAGGAGCTGGAGAAAGAATAGCAAAGAAAGCCTAAACCCAGCAGGAGAAGAGAAATCATAAAGATCAGAGCAGAAATCAATGAAATAGAAACCAAAAAAAGGGCAGAACAAATCAACAAAACTAGGAGCTGGTTCTTTGAAAGAACTAATAACATTGATAAACTCCTGGCCAGACATATCAAAAAGAAAAGAGAAAGGACCAAATAAATAAAAACATGAATGAAAGAGGAGAGATCACAACCAACACCAAAGAAATACAAACAATTATAAAGAACATATTATGAGCAACTACACACCAGCAAATTTGACAATCTGGAAGAAATGGATGTATTCCTAGAGACATATAAACTACCAAAACTAAACCAGGAAGAAACAGAAAACTTGAACAGACCCATAACCAGTAAGGAGGTTGAAACAGTCATTAAAAAAAAAAAAAAAAAAAAAAATCTCCCAACAAACAAGAGCCCAGGGCCAGATGTCTTCCAAGGGGAATTCTACCAAGCATTTAAAGAAGAATTAACACCTATTCTTCTGAAACTGTTCCAAAAAATAGAAATGGAAGGAAAACTTCCAAACTCATTTTATGAGACCAGCATTACCTTGATCCAAAACCAGACAGAGACCCCATCAAAAAAAATTACCGACCAATATCCTTGATGAACATGGATGCAAAAACTCTCGCCAAAATACTAGCCAATAGGATCCAACAGTACATTAAAAAGATTAATCACCACGACCAAGTGGGATTTATTCTTCGGCTGCAAGGTTGGTTCAACATCTGCAAATCAATCAGTGTGACACAATACATTAATAAAAGAAAGAACGAGAACCATATGATACTCTTAATAGATGCTGAAAAAGCATTTGACAAAATACAGCATCCTTTCTTGATCAAAACTTATCACAGTCTAGGGATAGAGGGTACATACCTTAATATCATCAAAGCCATCTATGAAAAACTCACAGCAAATATCCATTCTCAATGGGGAAAAACTGAGAACTTTTTCCCTAAGGTCAAGAACACAGCAGG
>JAHRIG010009636.1:0-13102 GCA_020311275.1 Eira barbara
TCTTAATATAATTCCTGAATTGTTAACACATTTTGAATCCAATACAGAAATTTTGATCTTCTCTAGTGTCATCAAAGTGCAACTTTGGTCTCTGAAAGTTGCATTTCATGCATGTATGACATATATTTAAATTATATGGTGTTAGACCTTGGAGTCCACTATGTTGTCCTAATGTGCCTGGGTGCACAGTTTAGGAACTACAGAGACAGTGCGAATTCATCTTTCTTCTGTCTGCTTTAGCCAGTGTTATTTTGAAGGTGTTTGCCAATAAATCAATTGGCAAATGAAGATATTAATGATTAACTCATATGATCTTCTCTTCAGACCTGTCATCATATTCTTTATTTAATCTTGATAGTTTATTTTTCTTTTGCATCTTTTATTTTTTTCTTGAACAAATGATTAAGGGGTTTATTTATTTAGCACATTGTTCTATTTAAAAAATAAGGTTTGGTTTAAATTTCATATTAAACCTTTGTTTTTTATTTAATTTTTATGTTATATTGCTTTATTAATTGATCAGTAGTACAGTGGGTCATCAATGCAGAATATTTTTTAAACTTCTGTTTCCAGGCATAAATGCTGAAAAAAAAATATTCAACCTTTTATTTTTATGTATTTTTATTATGTTCAATTAGCCAACATATAAGACATCATTAGTTTTTGATACAATGTTCAGTGATTCATTAGTTACCTATAACACCCAGTCCTCAATGCCATCTGCAATTTTTAAAATTAGGAACAAAACATTTTAAAATTCTTACTTTAAGGAATCATAAGTGGATTTAGTCATCCTATTATTTCTTACAACTTATTTTTTCATTTCTGAAGTGTGTTATTCATTTATTAACTCCTTCCTACTTATTCTCACCTCATTTGAGATTTTCATTTTAAAATAGTAAATAAGGGGAATCTGGGTGGCTCAGTGGGTTAAGCCTCTGCCTTCAGCTCAGGTCATGGTCTCAGGGTTCTGGGATCAAGCTCCACATTGGACTCTCCACTGGGCGGGGCGCTGCTTCTTCCTCTCACTCTGCCTGCCTCTCTGCCTACTTGTGATCTCTCTCTGTCAAATAAAAAAAATTTTTTTTAAATCTTAAAAAATAAAATAAAATAGTGAATAATTATTTTTATCTGCTTTATGAGTGTGAAACTAAGTCAGATTTTCCTTGTATGTAAGGTGTTACTTTGTGCTTTCCTCTGCGATAACTTAACAGTGTTTGACCTCTACGTTGAGTTATTCATTTGATATGAGATTACTTGTCTGAAAAACTTTAGAATTCAAGAGAAATTTGGATAATTTTTGTACCTCAACAAAGTATTGGAATAAAAATGTTTATAGTAATTGCTTTTATTTATTTTTTAATATTCTGAGAACGTTAGTGGTAAGACCCTTTTACGTTCTCCCTACAGCATTTTGTCTTCTCTTTGTATCCACTTTCCTCTCTTCTGCTGTCACTGGTGTTACAGAATGTTACAATTTTCTTGATGGTTTCAAAGGACAAACTTCTGAACTTTTGGCTTTGTAAATTTACTGTTTATTTCCTACATCATTGATTCCTTACTGAATTATTTACCTTCTTCTCCATCCTTGTCATTTAATTTGTTCTTCTCTAGCTTTATAAGATAAACATTTAGATCCTTAATCTTAGGCCTTTCCTATTGTTTTTAGGCCTTTCCTATTTTCTATTGTAAGAATGTAAAGATATGTTTTTCTCTCTAAGCATAATAGATGCTTTCTGCAAATATTTGTATGTAATATGTTCATCATAATTTATTTGAAATCATTTGTAATTTTCTAAATTGACCCTTGAATTCTTCTTTTTTGACCTATGTGTTATTAAAAAGCAAGTTGTTGTTGTTCTTTTTAGATACTTAGGACTTTCCCAGGTATATAATTTTACTGATTCTAATTTGCTTCTGTTCGTGTCAGAGGACATAGTCTGAAAGGGTGCTCTCCTTTGAAATTGGAAATTTGTTTTCTGGTCGAGCTTAGCATCTGCATTGGTAAATGTTTCATGTGTTCTGGAGAAGAAGTTGTATTGTCTCGGTACTGGATGTAGTTTTCTAGGAATACCACTTGGGATAGAGTAATCAATAGTGATATTCAGGTCTTCTGTGTCTCTCTTGATACTTCGTCTAGTTGGTCCATCAGTTACTGAGTGGTGTTAAAGATCACAATTATGATTATGGACTTGCCTGGTAGTTTTGTCAACTCATACCTCAGCTATATTGCAGTTCCATTATTTCCATTATTTGGGGATTACTTAGTTATCAATGTTAAGTTTTCTGATATATTGAGCCTCTCATCATTGTGAATTGTTACTTCTGCCCTCTGGTAATATTCCTTGTCTCACTCTCTATTTGTTCTTGTATTTAGACAATTATTCTAGTCACTCTAGCTTTATTGTGACTCAAGATGCATAGTACATAATTTTACTTCCTTTTGGTTTCAGTATCTTTGTGCTTTGTGCTGGGGAGGGCCTGACGCAGAGGAGGAATCAAAGCAGGAGAATCAAAGCAGGCTCCACACTCAGTGCACAGCCTGATGTGTGGCTCAGTCTCACAACTCCGAGACCATGAGCTGAGTCGATATCAAGAATCAGAAACTTAACAGACTGAGCCACCCAGGTGCCCCTAGAGCAGTTTTAATTTCATGGAAAAAGGAGCTGGAAGTACAGAGAGTCCCTATATACCCTTCACCCCTCCGTGTATGTTGTTTCCCACTATTAGCATTCTTCATTAGTGGGATACAGCTGTTAAAAGGATAGGCCAATACCGTTAAATTACTATCAAATTTCTTAATTTACCTTCTTCCTATTGTCAATTCTATTGCTTTTGACAAATGCAGAACTACATGTATCCACTGTTACAGTAATGTACATGATACTTTGCCCTAAAAATGCCATTTTCTGCCTATTTTTCTCTCTGTCCCTCCCCTCACCCCCTAGCCACTGTTGAGCTTTTTTACTACCTCCACTGATTTATCTTTTCCAGAATTTCAGAGTACATAAACTTCTCAGATTGGCTTTTTTACTTAGCAATATGTACTTAAGTTTTCCCCATGCCATTCCATGCTTTGTTAGCTCATTTATTTTTAGCCTTGAACAATATTCCATTACCTGGATGTGTCACATTTTATTTACCTGTTGTAGGACATCTCGGTTGCTTCTGAGTTTTGGCAATTATCAACAAAGCTGCTATAAACATTCCTATGCAAGATTTTATGTGGATATTTATAGTCCAGGTTTGTTCTGTATGCCAGTGTTCAACTTATTTAGGTAAATGCCATGAAGTGCACGTGTTGGACTGTAGGCTCTTTTGTAAGAAACTGTCACACTGTCTTTCAAAGCAGCTGTACAATTTTGCATTCCATCAACAATCAGCGTGAGTTCCTATTGATCTCTATCCCCACCAGCATTTGGTGCTCTCAGTGTCTTGGATGTCTGGTGCTCTAAAAAGCTGTGGAGTGGTATCTCAGACTTTCGTTCCTTTATTTTGAGAGAGTGCCCATCTGCACATGTTGCGTGAGGTGGGGGGAGGGAGAGAGAATCTTAGCAGGCTCCCTGTGGCACACAGAGTCTGACATGGGGCTTGATCTCACAACCCTGAGTCCATGACCTGATTCAAAATCGAGAGTCAGAAATATTCATTTTAATATAGTAAATAAATACTTTTATCTGTTTTTAACCAACTGAGTCACCAGGCGCCTGTCTCGTTTTAGTTAGCAATTCCCTGGTAACTTAAGATGCTGAACATCATTTCAAGTGCCTATTTGCTATCTATGTATCTTCTTCCATGAGCGATCTATTCATATTTTTCTAAGTTTTAATTAGGTTATTTATTTTCTTAATATTGAATTTTAGTAATTCTTTACATATATCATATACGACTCTTTCACCATATGTGTTTGCACAAATTTTCTACTAGTCTGTGCCTTTTCATTTGCATGACAGTGTCTTTTTTTAAAGATTTTATTTTAATTATTTGACATAGAGAGAGCTAGCGAGAGTGGGAATGAAAGCAGGTGGAGTGGGAGTGGGAGGTAGAGAGAGAAAAAGACCTCCCACCAAGCAGGAAGCCTGGTGCAGGGCTTAATCCCACGACCCTGGGATCATGACCTGAGCTGAAGGCAGACACTTAACAGCTTAGCCACCCAGTCACCCCTGCATGACAGTGTCTTTCACAGAGAATACATTTTTAATTTTATTGAATTCCAACATATTGACTTTTTTCATGGATCACTCTCCTCAGATGGTAACAAAAATATACCACCAAACTCAAGATCATGTAGATTTTTTGTTTTTTTTTTTTCCTGAGTTTTATACTTTGTGTTATATATTTTTGTCTATGATTCATTTTGAGGTAATTTTTCCGAAAGGTGTAAGATCTAGGTCTAGGTTCATTTTTTTGCATGTGGATGTTTAGTTTCAACACTATTTTTGTTAAAGAGACTTATCATACTTCATTGTCTTGCTTCTTTGTCAAGGGTCAATTGTGCATATTTGTGTGAATCTAGTTCTGGGCTCTCTCTCTACTGTTCCATTGATGTATTTGTTTTTTTTTTTTTTTTTTTTTTTTTTTTTTACAAACACCACACTGTCTTGGTTACTGTAGGTTTACATTGAGTCTCAAGTTGGGTAACATCAGTCTTCCAGTTGTGTTCTTCCCTTTCCCTGTTGTGTTGGTTCTTCTGGGTTTTTTATCTCTTTTATACAAATTTAAGAATCAGTTTGTCAATAACCATAAAAAACGTGTTGGAAGTAGGATTGTGTTGAGTCTGTATATCAAGTTGGGAAGAACTGACGTCTTAACAGTGTTGAACCTTCTCAAACATGAAAATGAAACATCTATAAATCTTTAGTTCTTTGATTCCATTCATGACTTTTTTACATTTTTTCTCATGTAGCTTTTGAACATTTTTTTTTTTGTTTAGATTTGTATGTGTTTCACGTAGGATATGTTAATGTAAGTGCTACTATGTTTTTAATTTCAAATTCTACTTGTTCCTTGTTAGTAGTCCTTTCTTTTAATTGCTATCTTTAGAAAGGATATTTTCTAAAAATCTGTCTTTGATTTCATACATTTTCTTCTAGTCTGTTGTTACGCCAATCTACTGAATTTTTGAAAATATATTAAAATTCTCAAATGGAGAAGACCCACTTGTTTTTAATTTTTATTTTTTGAGATCATATGTATGCATTTCATTAGGCCTTTTAATGTGTTTATAGTAGTTTACTTAAATTCCTTTTCTTTTTTTTTCCTTTTTTTTAAATTTATTTATTTGTTAGAGAGAGAGAGCAAGCGAGCACAGGCAGACAGAGTGGTAGGCAGAGGCAGAGGGAGAAGCAGGCTCCCCCCCAAGTGAGGATCCCGATGTGGGACTCGATCCCAGGACGCTGGGATCATGACCTGAGCCGAAGGTAGCTGCTTAACCAACTGAGCCACCCAGGCGTCCCTTAAATTCCTTTTCTAGTAGGTACAACATCTTGATTAATTCAAGTATTGACTTTTTTTTTCTTGAGTATGAGTCACTTTCCTGTTTTTTGATAGAGTCCTTTGATTATTTTTAAATTGAAAATTTTTAGAGCTTTATTTATTTATTTTCGAGAGAGAGCACATGAGAAGGAGGGGGTAAGAGACAGGGAGAGGGAAACTCAAGTAGAGTCTACGCTGAGCCCAGAGCCCAATGTAGTGCTCAATCTCATAACCCTGAGATCATGACCTGAGCTGAAACTAAGAGTTGAATACAACTGACTGTGCCACCTGGGTGCCCCTTAATTTCAGATTTTGATCAATAAATTGTGCAGTGTATATTGCACATTTTGAACAATGTATTTAGAAGTTCAGGTCTGTGATGTCTCGGAAGAGTGATTTTCTTCCAGCATGTGGTTAATTTGAATGTACTCAAGCTCCAGACTGGATTCCCCTGAAGATAATGGTAACTGAAATCTCTGCTGAGATTTTTTAGTTTCTAGAAGCTGCTTTTTCTTTGTCAAACCCCACCACCTCCACCCCAACCACTCTCTTGCCCTTCCCTGTGGTTGTATAATTTAGTGATCAGCAAAGGATTTGGATAAATTTTACATGCAGATTTTGGCATTTACCTCACCTGATTTTCTTCCCTCCATGTTTTTCATTTAACTCCATATTTGTACTCTGCTCCAAACTCTGCTCCGACATACCAAGTCAGGAAGGTTGTAGCTTTCTGCCTTCCCAAGAAGCACATAGATTCAAGACTGTAACTAAAAAGGACTAACAAATTTGTTACTTTGACAATGTGGTTTCTTCTTTAAATTGCAGGCTCTTCTTTAATATTAGTTTACTTTTGCTTGCTTTTCATTGCCTGTAAGTGGACTTTTCTGAGATTTTTCTCTTAGAAGATTAACCTAAATTAACTATGTTGATATTGAAGGAGTTCAGGAATGCCAGCACATGTCCCGTTGGCATATAGATGATCTAGAGTTAAAGTCTCTCACTGAATTCCCCTCATCTTCCTAAGAGAGATCCTTCAAGGATCTCAGTCATGTTAAATCCCCTCCCTGGGTGCTTCATCACTCAGAGAATTTTGACTATTGTTGCAGAAAGAAAATGAGAAGATGACACCAGGTTGGCACAAACTATCTTATCTCCCATCCATTTTTCTAAGGTCCCATTCATCATTCCTGAACATCATTGGGTCTCCCCTAAGGTGACTGCTATCCTAGGGAACAGGGTAGTGACAGGTTAGGTAGAGAAGGTGGTCAGAGTGACTGGAGTTTGGTTATATTGCATTGAGTTTGTTGATTGGGCAAATAGTAAACTCATTGGTAATAGTTGGATTTACACTTAGGTAATGCACTAACAAAGGATTCACAAACATGGCAAGGGCAAAGGCCATTTTGAATCTTGAGATTTGGGGTTGGAATTGAAAATACAGGTATGAACACTTATCATCTTTTTAAATATACAACTTAATCCCAATTATTAATGGATTACATGTTTCAGGATTCATTGGCTTACAAGAATTTATTTGTAACCCCCAAATCAACCTAGTCTTTTCATAGCTAATTGCAGACATGAATAGAGTCATAAAAAATCAGAGTTATCTAACTTGCATGTTTCCAACTGAGAGCAAACAAAGCAATGCCCTTTTTGTTTGAATGCCCATAGTATGAACAAATTGTTTTTTCAGTCTGCTTAGTGCCATGGTTTTCACATTTCTGTACGTGGGGTGAGGGGGTGATTTTGTGGGTTAAAATGGCTCCGCAAGCATAGTGCTGAAGGTCTGTCAGCAAAGTAGCTGTGATACGTGCCTTATAGAAAAAATACATGTCTTAGATAAGCTTTGTTCAGGTGTGACTTACACTGTTACCATGATTTATATGTTAATGAATTAATAATATATATTAAAACTATGTTTTCAACCAGAAACATGTGGAGGATGTGGTCATGTATTGATCAATTGGTGGAAATGTGACCAGAGGCTGCTAGGAAATTAACCCTATATCCACAGGGACCATGATTCAGTGTTTCCTAATTTAAAACTTGTGATGATTTCTTAGAATAAAGTCTATTTTTGCCCTATAAATAATGAGAATCAGGTGTGTGTGTGTGTGTGCATGTGTGTGTGTTCACAGATAAGTACAGCTTACTGATAGCCAGACCATTATTTTTGGCCTCTAAATATCATCTGCACTAACAAGACTTCTTATCCAGGAATAACTTATACCAGAAAGGGAAGACGTGCTCAAAGAATGAAAAAGACATGTCAAAGCACCTAAAAGCCTACTTGATGTTTCTCTCACTAAGTATTATCTAGGACACTTGGGCATCAAATAATTAAAACTATCAGATTATACCCCCTTTCATAAAACAGGATCTCATGAGTCCGTCCATACTGACACAAATACATGAGAGAGAAAAGAAAACTCGTCTTTAATAAAATATCAACCTAAGGAAGTAATGCTAGGCATTAAGAACTGGGAGAATAATGCTGGTGGCTGAAGCTTTGTTAAGGAACAGTATGCTCATGTAATACTGAAATAGTTCTCTTCACAAGGATGATTTTACCATGGAGAAATCGGAGTCTGGTTATGAGGAAACATCCTCCAGACCCAGGTGAGGGATCATTGTGTAATGTGAAAACTTGCAGAAGTTCAAGACTGTTAAGGAAATAAAAGACAGGACAGATTAAAAAACATTTTCAGACTGAAGATTTAAGAAGCATGAAAGCATGCTATTTTTAAAGAGAAAGAACACTTAGGTTTTAGAGAAGAATAAAGTGCCTATATTCAAAGCTGATGGTAACATTTATTTATTTTTATTTATTTTTAAAGGTTTTATTTATTTATTTGAGAGAGAGCACAAGCAGGAACAGGGGCAGAGGGGGAAGCAGACTATCCACTGAGCAGGCAGCCCAATATGGGACTCAATCCCAGGACCCTGAGATCAAGACCTGAGACTGAAGGCAGATGCTTAACCGACTGAGCCACCCAGGTGCCCTGCCAATGTTTATTTTAGTTAAGTTCATTGAATAGGGTTTATATAGAAAGGTAATATCTCATAGTTTAAATGAGGAGTTGAAGTCCTAAATTTTCAAAAGTGGTTTTATGCAGTCCCCCTTTCTTTATTTTGTCCCAGGTGATTGGTGGCACATGTGGAGATAGGCCAACCTAACTGAGCCCGGTAGGAGAAGGAGAGAGGCAAAAATCAGGCTCAGAATCCTAGGACGGCCTGGGAAATGAGCAGCTGTGTGGGCCGAGACCCACCAACACTTAAAGAAGAGAAGAGCTGAGGGGGAACTGAAAGAGCTAAAGGCTCAAATTGAGGAAGCAGGATTCTCCTCTATGGCCCACATCAGGTAGGACACCACCCAGAGGAGGAGAGTCTGCCCATCGGGAGGTCACCATAGTAAGGGAGTTCACCCTGCTGCAATGAAAGCATCTGTGCTGCTCTCGGGCTTCCTGGTCTGCATCCCAAGCTCTGTGCATTAATGGTTCAAATTCTTTTTTTTTTTTTAATTTTAATAAACATATAATGTATTTTTATCCCCAGGGGTACAGGTATGTGAATCGCCAGGTTTACACATTTCACAGCACTCATCATAGCACATACCCTCCCCAATGTCCATTTCCCCACAATGGTTCAAATTCTTAAGAGAAAACTCAATAATATCGGATAATCGTGATCATTCAAATTATTTAAAATCTGGTCTTAATTCCATGTAATAATGCCCATTATTAGCCATAGATTCACAAGTGAAAATCTCCTGCTGTATGACAGGTATTGCTCTTTTGCATTGACTGGAACATTTTGAAGAATGTCCTACATGGGCCCCTTTGCTTCCACTCAGCTCTCTCTTAGTGGCATGAATCCCTAAATCATTTAACAGCACTTTTAACAACCTCTGCTGTTTTGTTAACTTTACAGAAGTGGTATAGAGCTGATTCATTGGTTAGACTGACCATTGTGTTTAAAAAATATAAATTTACTTATTTGAGAGAGAGACAGAGATAGTGAGAGACAGCACAGGTGGGGAGGAGAGCGAGAAGCAGACTCCCCACTGAGCAGGGAGCCTGACACGGGGATTGATCCCAGCATCCTGGGATCATGACCTTAGCCTAAGGCAGATGCTTAGCTGACTGAGCCACCCAGGTGCCCCTGTTCACTCTGTTTTTCATGGCATTTTTCAAAAGATGCTTGAGAACAGACTGATAAGGTAGGACTAATCCATTCATTCGTTCATCCCTGAGGGTCATAATCATCATGGGGCCTGTTGTTTAGAACACAGCAGTGCAACTGTACAATTTCTAATTCATGTCCTATAATTTCCCTGCCTATTATATGCCACTTAAACATCCCCAAATCATAGAATAATATTAGTGCTGAAGACCTTGGCATCTAGCCTAATCCTTATTTTATAGTCAAGGAAACTTCAGTCTAAAAAGTTATAGTAGCTTGCTCAAAGTTGCATATTAGTCCATGTCTAGACCCCTGCCTCTGAATGTTTAATATCTAAGCCTTTTCTTCTATGCTATATACTTTTTAGAACAATCTTGGAAATATTCTTGTGATCATCCCTCATGCTGGTTCTTTTACTCTGAATTATGATATTCCTTCCTTTTTTAAAGATATTTATTTATTTATTTATTTGATAGAGATATACAGAAAGAGCACAAGTAGATAGAGCAGCAGGCAGAGGGGGAGGGGGAAGCAGGCTGTCTGTTGAGCGGGGAGCCTGATGCAGGGCTTGATCCAAGGACCCTGGGATCATGATCAGAGATGAAGGCAGACACTTAAGGGACTGAGCCACCCAGGCACCACTTTCTTTCTATTCCTTCCTTCCTTCCTTTCTTTCTTTCTTCTTTTTTTTTTTTTTTTTTAAGAGAAAGAGAGAGTAAGGGTGAGAGCGTATGCACAAGGGAGGGAGGGTTGGAAGGAGAGGAGAGAGAGAATCTTGAACAGTCTCCTTGCCTGGTGCAGAGCCTGATGTGGGGCTCATTCACACAGCCCTGAGATCATGACCTGAGCTGAAATCAAGAGTCGGATGCTCAACTGACTGAGTCACCTAGGTGTCCCCATATTTCTCTCTACTGAAGTAAAATTCTACTTAAGTGAAAGCATAAGTTGTTGTTTAAGTAATCTCTCTGCTCACCATGGGGTTTGAACTCACAACCTCGAGATCAAGAGTCACATGCTCTACTGAATAAGCCAGCCAGTTCAGGATTCTAAGAAACTCAATCTAGGAGGAGAGCCAACTGCTGATTCTTCAGGTGCGAATTACTAGTTTCCCATGCCTCTTCTACTCAGCACTTCTAAATACAGCATGCTTACGGATCACCTGCAGGACTTAAGTAACATGTAGATCCATAGGCCTTAGCTCTAAAGTTGTGGGTGTTTTGTTTTGTTTTGTTTTACAAGTACCTCATAGAATTCTGATGTTAGTACTTTTCAGGTCTGCAGCTGGTATAGCAGAATAAAATGACCCCTCTGTTGTAGACTCTGAATTGACTAGACCATATATGCAATTCCATTTAAGCATCCAGTAGCTCTACCAGGTACAAGTTATCCTTATTTTATATAAAAGGAGACTGAGGCTCAAAGAGGTTAAGCAAACTACCTATTTAAATGAATTGCCTTGTTAAAGCAATGCATTTTTGTTTTTAACACTTCCATTCAACCCTGGCAAAGGGTTCGTTGTGAAGAAAGGATGGAGTCTAGAATGTCTTGGTGAAAATTAGTTTTTTATCCATTTTATTTCTTCTGTAAGTATGCTTGTTTTATGTGGCAGGCACTGTGGAAGCCCTGGGGATGCAGGGTGAACAGGACAGGAAAATTCTCTGACCTCATGAAGATGATCTATCGAAAAAGTCAGACATAAAGCAAATAATTACAGAAGTACATTTGATTGTAGTTCTGATGGTATTGTTTATTTCTTGTTTCGCTAGGTCCCAATTTCTCATCCAGTGGTTGAAAACTGGCCAATTATAATTAATAGAGTTGTAGAACCCATAATAAATTTGTCCCAGGAAAGGTTTTTCTTATTCTTTTTTTGTTTTGTTTTGTTTTGTTTTGTTTCCCTAAAACTGTAAGTATCCTTGTTTATTCCAGAGACCAGTGAAAATTAGAACACGAAGCTGAGGGGACACCTAGGTAACTCTGTTGGCTGAGCATCTGCTTTTGACTCGGGCCATCATCCCAGATTCTGGGATTAAGTTCCACATCTGACTCCCTGCTCAGCGGAGAAGCTGTTTCTCCCTCTTCCCCTCCCTCTGCCTCTGCCACTACTTATGCTCTCAATCTCACTCTATCTCAAATAAATAAAAACTTAAAAAAAATGAGGCTAAATGACTGGGATAAATATAACTAGACCATGTGTGTTGAGTCCAAGATTTTTAGGGACTGTGTTGCCACCAAGTAGCTGTGGTAATGCGGGAGTCTCTCTTCCTGAGTCTATCCAATAAGGGAGCCCTTGTCCATCTCTGAGGTGGCTTCCTGCTTTAGGGTGTCTCTGAGTCTCCGCTGGGCTGAGATGGAGGTTATGGGAACTGAGGCTGAGAGAGGAGCCACACCCTCATGGTGTGTGTGTGTATTTCCTGCAGGAACACCATGCTGAGCCTTTGCCTTGAGAATGCAGAGCTTAAAGAGCAGATGGGAGAAGCAATATCTGATGGATGGGAGATCGAGGAAGACAAGGAGAAGGGCGAGGTGGCAGTGGAAACTGGTAGCCAGTGGGGGTCTGAATGAGAATAACCTCCAGGCTGAGTTCAGAGAGCTCCAGGGAAAACTGAAGAATGCCCACAACATCATCAGCCTCCTCAAAGAATAGCTCATGCTGAGCAGCAAGGACGGGAATAGTAACCTTAGCACAGAGTTCCTTCCACATCTGGCCTGGGAGATCGACAGAATGAACACAGAGCTGGTCTGTTCTCCAGAGAAGCCTCAATGCCAGAAAGTGGAGCATGTGAATATAAGGCCCTGACCTAGACCCCAGAGACTTGACCTTGGGGCTACCCTCACCATGGATGGCCACCAAGTAAGTGTGAGTTTAGATGGAAATACAGACCTGTGGAGAAGGACTGGAGGTAACAGTTTTTACCTAAAACAGTCTGCTCCATGGGTCAGAAGGGACTGAGGGAAGGGCTTCTTTGCCCCCCAAGCAGTGGTAATATTCCTCACATATTCAGCCTTTGGAAAAGTATTTACAACATTGTCTCACAAACATTACTTGGGTAATTAATTTTTCATAAATAGTGTTTCATTTTCCAGATGGCACACTAGGCATTGGGCAGCAGGCAGAAAGACCTGGTCTCTGCCTGTAGGTATGCAGTGTGGTGGGGAAAGATGGTATAAAACAGGCCATTTCAATAGGATCCCTTATAGGGTTGTTTGGGACTTAAGGCAGCCCTGACAAGTAATGACATTTCTCTTTATCACTGCCATTTTTATCACAGCCCATCCTAGGTATCTTTTCATGGGCCACAGGATTGGGCTTTTGGGATCCTCCTAAGGGGAGGGGCTTTGCTGACTATTGAGTAAATGGAGACTAGAGAGGATTCGGGGTGGGGGGAGTGGAGGACAAGGCTGCGACAGGAGCATGAGGATAGATGAGGAGAGGTTTCTA
>JAHRIG010009639.1:0-17336 GCA_020311275.1 Eira barbara
CAACTGACAGATTTTTGGCTTTCATTCACCTCAAGTTATTTTCTAACGTCTACTGTGATTTCTTTTTTGACTCATGTCTCATTTAGGAGTGTGTTATTTTCCACATATTTGTGAATTTTCTGTTTCCTTTTGTTAATGATTTTTATTTTATTGCATGGAGTTAGAGACCATATGTTAAATGACTTTAGTTCCTCAACATTTATACTACATTTATAGGTCTTTTGGTTTTTCAATTGATCTGTATTTATATTCGCTGATTATTTCATCTATTACTACCATGGAGCTCATCTGGAAAATATTTTATTTCAGTTATAATGCAACTTTCATTTCAGTCTGTTCTAATTTTTATTATATTCTTGATTTGGTGTTGCACCATTCTTGTACTTCCTGTGTATTTTTTTTTAAGATTTTATTTATTTATTTGACAGACAGAGATTACAAGTAGGCAGAGAGGCAGGCAGAGAGAGAGAGAGAGGAGGAAGCAGGCTCCCTGCTGAGCAGAGAGCCCAAAGCTGGGCTAGATCCCAGGACCCTGGGATCATGACCTGAGCCAAAGGCAGAGGCTTTACCCCACTAAGCCACCCAGGCGCCCCTGTGTATTCTTTAAACATGGTTTTTCTTCAGTTCTTTAACATATGGATACATAAGAATAACAGTTTTTGTCTACGTCTTTATCCATTCAACCTATATCTGGAGTTCTTTGGAAATGGCTTTAATTGATTGTATTTTGTTTTTTTTCCCCAGTGTATAGATAGCTATACTTCCCTTTTGCTGGAGTATCGTGCAATTTCTTGAGAAAATTAAGATTTAAATTATATAATGTGGTAACTATAGAAAGTAGATCCTCCCCCTGGGTTTTGAAAGGTAGCCTAAACATCAAGGCCAGATCTCCTGAGACTACATTTCACTCTGTTTTCCCCCCTACGTACACATATTTGCACACTTTATCTGACTGTATTTTAATTATTAAACTGGGTAGTGGAAAGCATATGTCTATTGATTTATTTACTTATTTACTGCTGTTTAATTTTGATGTTCTTTTCTAGTTATACAATGATTCCCTTTTAGCTGTTACTACATGGAGTGTGCATCAGGAATGCAATAAGATTCTATTGGTTTTCTTACCACAAATGTAGTTAGGCTTTCATTTGACTTGAGCTCCCTAATACACTCATAAGTAATACTTAATACTATCTTTGATATTTTGTTCCTATGGCTAATTGGCCTACTGGTCAAGAAGCTCATGCCTAGGCACATCTTCCTGTCTTTAGGCAATGACTTTCCTAGTGGAAAGTTAAGAAACCTGTTAGAGGCAGGTAGTTCAATACTTGCCGAGCTCCTTGGCCAGTGCTAACTACAAACTCTGTAAAGTGAGCTTCCTTACAGAAGAGAATAAAGTTTCATATATAATCTCTCCTCCTGGCTCCATAATTCCTATGTTTTTTATTAGAGAATAAATAATTAGACTCTGCTAATGTCTAGCTGCATGACCGTCAAATTATTTTACACATTTGTATCTCAGTTTTCTCAACTTTAGTATGAAAATTTTGATTTTTGAAGTGTTCTTTTTAAAAAGTATTCTTGCATAAACCAAATACTATATAAATATTAGGTACTTTCATTACTACCATTATAATAAAACCTTATTCATCAACAGGAGATTTGTAATTTAGTGTTTGTGACTTTCTACTTAAATTTCTTTTACTTTCATAGTTACTAGAGCACAGTATTACCCTGCCAAGCCAGCAAGTACTCTTGAACCTTATCAAGACATGGAGCATAATAACTGAAAGCTATGCTGGAGTCAGACTTCATATTTATAAATCTTAGATTTACCACTTAATAATTTTGCCACACAAATCAAGCTACTTACCTTCTCTTGGCCTCAAGTTAACGTACTTTATAGTAAGAATAATTACATGTCCCAGAGAGTTATGATGAAGATTAGATGAGTACAGATAAGGAGGAATTTATAATATTATCAATAATAAATTTAACTTTGATAACTTGAAAACACGTTGGACAGAAAAGTAAATATTTTGCCTAACTAGTTAAACGGTTGCTTCAACACAAATAGTATTTTCCCCTTACTTGGATTTCTCAACAAGGAGATAGAATTTAGTGAAAAAAATGTGTTTAGTTGAGAGCAATCCCATAAACCCGACCCATGTTAGTAAATGCTTGAAATATAAGCCATAATCCATGAGCATATGATCAAACTTCAGAATTTTCAAAATGTTCATGAAATTTTCTTTGATTAAATCACTACTGAAATAGGATTTTTGTATTTTTGTTTTGTAGGCTCAATTTTTAACAGTTTTACTGAGCTTTTTATCCCATACAAACTATTCATTTAAAGTGTACGATTCAATTTTTCTATTATCGTCACAGAATTAGGCAACCACCAACAGTATCAATTTGGAATATTTTCATCCTCCTCGAAAAGAAACCTCATACCCTCTGGAAGTTGCTTCTATTTTTCCCCAACTTCCCCTCCAGCTCTAGGTGACCATTAATCTACTTTTTGTCTTTATAGTTGTAAGTTATTTCATCTTCAACCGTGGGGAATAAAACAAAACAAAACAAAACAAAACGGAAAACCCAGAACAAATCTTTAAACATGAAAGGGTTAAATATTGCCAGAACCTGGAAAGAGTGAAATCACACTAAAATCGCTCTTTTGTCCATTTTGAAAAATTACATATATTTTTAATAAGGCACCATATTGAATTCAGAAAGGTCGGGTTAGGATTCTGGGTACATCTGAATAAATCTGGATGGATTACATCATAACTATATTAAAGAAATAGTGTAGCTTTGGCATTAGACATGCTTTACCATGTCACATTCTTTTAAAATGCAAATGGGGATGTTTCATTTTCCATGTGGAGAATATTAAGAAAGCAACTGGATTTAAACAAAGAAATGCAAGTATCAGTGCAAGTGACATGAACACATAATCCATCTTAATATTTCAGAGAGACCACTAAATTGTCTGGAATGTAGTGCTCTACCTTGCTTTACTTTCACTCTTTTTGAGAGCTATATGTGACAAGACAACTTTGGTTAATTTTATTTAATTTCAAACTGTGCAATACTTTAATCTTGACAGATGATTTTCTCTGAAGAATCAGTGACCTCAATATTGCATGTGTATATATTTCAATATTCCTTGAAAGACTGTCTACACTTTCACTTTTTTAAGGAATTTAGAAGTATCATGCCACAACCATTAATACATTTATATACTTGTGTTGTTAGGTCAATTACATAATAATGAATTAATAATATCTGTAACTAATTACCTTATGTTTATACCACTGCAATATTTTAATATAAAATCTGCATTAATTTATTGAATAGAGCTTTTCTAAAGTATGACTGGCAAATAAAAATTGTATATATTTAAGGCGGACGTGATTTCATATATGTATATATGAAATGATTACTATGACCAAGGTAATTAACATACCCATCACCTCAGTTGTTATTATTATTGTTATTATTGGTGGCAAACACACTTAAGATCTACTTTCTTAGCAAATTCTAAGTATAAACTACATTATTATTAACTACAGTCACCATGCTGTACACATTAGATCTCCAGAATTTATTCATCTAAAACTCAAAATTTGTACCTTGGGACCAACATCTCCCCATTTTCACCATCCTCAATAACCAATATTTACTCTGCTTCCATTCATTTCATTTTTTTAGATTTCACGGATAAACGGGATCATGCAGTATCTCTCTTTCTGTGTCTGGCTTCTTTCACTTAGCATAATGTCCTCTGGGTTCATCCGTGTTGCAGCAAATGACAGGATTTCTTTTTTAATAAAGCTGAATAATATTTTATACCAATGTATCCATCACATTTAATCACATTTTCTTTACCCTTTACCCTCTGATGGACACATTGATTGCATCAAGAGTGTGACTATTGTAAATAATGCTGCAAGAAAGTTGGGAGTGCGGATGTCTTAAGACAATGATTTAATTTCCTTTGGATATACACTCAGAAGTGGGATTGTTGAATCACATGGTAGTTCTGTTCTTTTAAATTTTTTGAGGAAACTGCATGCTGTCTTCTGCAATGGCCATAGCAATTTACACTCTACCAACAGTGCATGAAGTTTCCCCTTCTCCATATCCTCACCAACACTTAGGTTTTAACGTTTTAGTAACAGCCATCCTAACAGGTGTAAGGTATTATGATTTCAATTTGCATTTCCCTAACGATTCATGATTTACATAGACATTTATGCTGCATGATTTCAAATTATGTAATATTGCATTGGTTATATATTTACCTAATCATCTTAGTATGTATGTGCCATCCCATATTCCAATAATACAAAATCCATGCTTTTATAGAACATGATTCATTAGACCATAGCAGTTCCTATCTTGTGACTTGCCCCTAAAATAATTAATTCATGCTTGTTAGGTCCTAAAAAGACAAACATAGCTTCTGGATTAATTATGTCCTGAGTATCTGGAAAGGTCTTGTTTTGATAAAAAAATTAAAAAATGAAAAATCAATAAAATTAATCTTTAAAGGCAATGAATACTAACTGGCAAAGGAAATCTATTATGGACAAAACAATTTCTCAATTTTCCTTATCAAGCTAATATGCTGTAAGTACCTTATTTGTGCCAAAATGTGACATTTCAATTTTCAGAAGTAGAAAACAAAACACTAAAAATCTGGAAGGTAAGGTTTTATAATGTATGATAGCATATGATTTTTTTTTTTTAACTTTCTACTGACATTTCCTGGAAGAAAGTGACATTGAAGAGAATGATGACTGAACAATGCAATTCAGAAATGAATGGAAAGGGATATATGACAATAAACAAGTTCTTAGTTCTGCTCTTATTTATTTATACTACTTTGGGAAAGTCATTAATTTTTATAGATCTGAATTAATTTATTTATCTGAGAACTGAGAAGTTGGCACTCCATGATTTCTAATAACCTGCACTGACATACCAATCTAAATTATTTATAAATAAACACTGATATAGTCTTTCATTCGATCCTTACTATGACTGACTGAAGTAAGCATAGCAGGATCTACTTTTACTGTTTTGTAGATATGAAATTTGAGCCTATGTCCTTGCATGTTTGTAAGGCAATTACATAGTAAAATCTACTAAAGAACAAGGTCTGCTAATGCTTGAATTAGTGCTTTCCACTACATCTTTAAGTTACCTTTGATCATTATTATACACTATAACTTGTACATAATTCCTATTTGAGGAAGTGGAAAGAGCAAGCACAAGTGAGATGACTCTTACTCAGCTGCTGCTGAATCATTTTTCTATAATATTAGTTAAAATTTACTTGGAAAAATGTTTCTTCCACAATGGTAATGTGTGGAAAACTCACCAGCTTGGACATTATCTCATACCAACAAAATAATTACAACTGTTATAATTTGTCTGACTTATTTAATCACCCTGGGTATTAGTCTTCACTGAAATAGAGAAATGTCCATTTTCCATTACTTTGTAACCCATGTTTTGATTTTGTTTTCATTTACTTTAAGGGATAAAGGATTATCACATACTTTGTAAGCTGAAATCTGTAAAGATCCTACATTCAAAAACCACGTATCAAGGCACACCTGGGTGGCTCAGTCAGTTAAGCATCCGACTCTTGATTTTAGCTCAGGTCATAATCTCAGGGTGGTGAGATCGAGCTCTGTGTCTGGCTCTGTGCTGGGCATGGAACTTGTTTAGAAGAGATTAGCCATGTAAGCAGAGAGAAGAAAATCTTAAGAATCAAGATTATATGCTAGAGATAAAAAATAATGTCACATGAATAGACATTTTTCCAAGGAAGATACACAGGTGGCCAAGAGACACATGAAAAGATGCTCAGTGGGGCGCCTGCCTTCGGCTCAGGTCATGATCGTGGAGTCCCGGGATCGAGTTCCGTACTGGGCTCCATGCTTGGCGGGGAGTCTGCTTCTCCCTCTGACCTCTTCCCTCTCATGCTCTCTTTCTCTCTCTCTCTCAAATAAATAAATAAAATCTTAAAAAAAAAAAAAAAGATGCTCAACATCAGTTAGCCTCAGGGAAATACAAATCAAAACCGCAATGAGATATCACCTCACACCTGTTAGAATGGCTAAAATTAACATCACAGGAAACAAAACAGGTGCTGTCTGGTGTGGATGCAGAGAAAGGGGAACCCTCTTACACGATGGGAGGGAATGCAAACTAGTGTAGACACTGTAAAACAGTATGCAGTTACTTCAAAAAGTGAAAAGCAGAACTACCCTAAGATCAGCAATTGTACTACTGGGTATTACTAGGTATATTATTCAGCCATAAAAAAAGAATGAAATCTTGCCATTTGCAACAATGTGGATGGAGCTAGAGAGTATTATGCTAAGTGAAATAAGTCAAAGACAAATACCATATGATTTCACTCATATGCAGAATTTAAGAAACAACAAAGGAACAAAGGTGGGATTAAAAAATAAACAGAGAGGAAAACTAAGAAAAAGACTTGTAACTATAGAGAACAAACTGATGGTTATGGGAGGGGAGGTGGGTGAGGGGGAAGGGATAATTGGTGATGAGTATTAAGGATGGCATTTGTGAGGAGCGCTGGGTGTTGTACGTAAGTGATGATTTGCTAAATTCTACACCTGAAGCTAATATTATGTTGTATGTTAATGACCTAACTAGAATTTAAATAAAATCTTGGGGGAAAAAAGAGAGAGAATGAGCGAGCGAGCGCACACAACAGCAAATAAAATATAATGTAACGGAAATGAAAAATGTCTTTGCTGAGCTCACTAGCTGACTAAACACAGCTGAGGAAAGAGTCTCTGGGCTTTATACTCCAACCCAGTAGAGGTGAAAATACGTTTACACAAAAACCTGCACATAAAGGTGGAGAGCAACTTTATTCATAATTGCCAAAACTCAGAAGTAACCAAAATATCTTCTGGTAAATTAAGAGAAATTTTGGTATACCCAGACCATGGAATATTATTTGGTAGTAAAAATTGAGCTATCAAACCATGAAAAGACATAGAGAGAACTTAAATGCTATTGTTAAATAAAAGAAGCCAATCTGAAAAGACTCCACATTATATGATTCCAACTACATGCCGATCTGGAAAGGCAAAATATGAAGGCGTAAAAAAAAAAAAAATCAGTAGTTGCCAGCAGTTGAGGGCTGGTGACAGAGAGGGGGAGAAATGAACTGGTGGAGCACAGTGAATTTTTAGGGCAGAGAAAATACTCTGTAAAATGCCACAATGATGGACGACACATATACACATTTGTTCAAACCCGATAAACAGACACCACCGAGAATGAACAATGAACTTGGGTCACCATGATGCATCAGTGTAGATGCCTCAGTAATAACAAATTCATCGCTTTGGTGAGAGATGTTGATAAGGAGGGAGGGTACGCATGAATGAGGGCAGAGTGTACAAGGGATGTCTTTGTACCTTCAACCTAATTTGCTATGAACCCAAATTGCTTTAAAAATGTCTTAAAAGAGTAAATAATGTCCATAAGATCTTTTGTATTTGATAATAAGAAAACTTAGGGTGCCTGGCTCAGTTGGTTAAGCAACTGCCTTCAGCTCAGGTCATGATCCCGGAGTCCCGGGATCCAGTCCCACATCAGGCTCCCAGCTCTGCGGGCAGTCTGCTTCTCCCTCTGACCTTCTCCTGTCTCATGTTCTCTCTCACTCTCTCTCTCTCTCAAATAAATAAATAAAATCTTAAAAAAAAACCTTAAATTGTTGATATTCTAGAAAGCATTAGAATCACTAATTTTTTTTTTTTTTTTTACAGATTTTACTGGGTCTATATTCATGGGTTACTAATTTGTCAAACAGAAGTATTATAGAACTGAAAACGAGACAAGGCTACTAATGGATGAATTACAGATTCTTCGTTGCAACTGTTATTGTGTATATGCTTTCTCTTTAAGCTTGGATTCTGACCCCACTTCTTCCTTACTATTCAATTGCTTTGACTCCAAGCACACTCAAATGTCAATCCGTCACAAGAAATCATCTCTTTCTTTGAGGTATACACTTACTATCATTTCCCTGAATTCCTGAAAGCTACTTATAGGCCAGCATTACTGTCAATGAGCTGTTTCTCATAAAGTAAACGAGTTTATCTGGTCCTAGCAACTTAAGAGTAATTCAAGGAAAACAAGGCTACGTCCCAATTAAAAAATAAATCAATAAATAAACAAAATAGCCAAAGTATTAAATGAAGCCAATGTCTATAAAAAGTTGGGTTGAACTTCTACAGCTCCAAGGTTCTGAGAAAGTAAATGACTATAAGTAAAACTCAGAAATACGAGAAAGGGATATTCTGAGAAAGAACAAGATTTTCTCTTATTTTGATATAAGGTGGAATGCACTTTGCCTAAGAATTCATTAATCAAATTTGTGAACAAACAAGCAAAAAAACCAGTAACCAGAATGTCAATTACCCCTTTCTCAAATCTAATAAGCATTTGGATAAAAAACGTACTTGATATCTGTGCTGGTAGGTACAATCTTGTTTTGGTTCTGTTTGAGCGAACAGTAGTCGAGTCTTCTTTTCCTTCTCTTTCTCCCCCCCCCCCCCCCGCATCCTATGGCTATGAAACATAGGTCTGAATATTGTGCAGACTGCTTTTGCAAGTTTGTTATTACAGCAATTTAAAAGTCAATTCACTTTTACTAACCTCTATGTTTTCTAACAAGCTTTTCTTGAATGTCACAGCAATAGCATGCACACATAATTATAATTAAGACAGTATTATTGTCCCCCATTACAAAAAAAAATTATTTAGCATCCAAATATCCTTAACAGCATACAGAGCCCATTTTAAAAGAAAGCCTATCTAAAGTTGCTTTTCCTTTTAAAAAGGGACAGCAAAATGTTCTTAAGTGATAACATCTCTTTTAAAATATGACTCAGATGATAAAAGCCTGATATATACTTAGCTTTTGGGAAATATCACTTAGCAACATTTTGTGAATAAACACTGTGAGGCCAGCAATATGGGTAAACATACTGATACACCTGTAGAATTCTATTTTAATGTTCACATATACATTCTCCCACTAATTTTGTAAACCCAATATTTCTGTCAACCTTTGGTTCTAGTGTCTTGTATTCTATGGGCTATATTTCATACCTCTAAAATATTAATTTTTATCCAAGGAGACCTCAACCATTAGGGAGAAGAAACCTTTAATGACTATTGTTTGAAAGGTAGCTCCTTATAGTACGTGCTGTATTAGCAATTCAGCAGAGGCTTTGAATTAAAAAAAAAAATATATATATATATGTATATATATATACACACATACATACACACACACTAAAGGAAAGTAAGTGGAAGGAAATGGGACATGCTGAGCAATAAGTGCATCTGGGAGAGAAGAGCTGTCAACCTAAAATGAAAAGTAGTAATCATTAAGCCAAAATAAGAATTAGCAGCATTTGCAGTGTTCCATGGCTTGTTTTTGAGGCTGTACTTTGATAACATAGCTATAAGGGACTGATCATTCCTTTGCTTATAGGTATATAACCTACTAGATTTAATTACTATGATTATTTATTATGATCTTCTTTAGAAAAGGCCACTAAATACTGACACATATCCAGTTCCTTGGGAGGACAGTATGTATTTTTGTGTATTTCACACAGCATCTCCTAGCTCTTAAAATGCCCCCTATTAAGTATTTTTCTTTAGTACTGATACTGTTTCTATGCTAACTAACCACATAACCAGTCTGGTCTTTTTTTAGATTAAAAAAAAAAAAAAACTTTCTTACATAATTGCCATGTATCACAGTTAGAATTATAGTCAAAGATGTAAAACCAAGTGAGGACAATTGAAATATTGGAATACCTATGAATATACAGAAATATATAAAAACATTATTCTGTGGTATCCGATAGATACAGGGGACACACTGACCAAATAAGCTAAAGTAAGAAAAAAATGTATGAAAGTCTGATGGATAATTAATTCTTCTGGATCCATTTATAAGGGTAAACTAGAGAATATGTGTTGTTTTGTGCATTTGCAGTCAAATACTCTTCCACTGAGCTATACCCCCCGTTTTGTGCATTTGAATAAAGAGTTAGGTAAACAAAAAATCTGTAATCATTAGCAGCCAAACTGTTCTAACATAGCACGATGATTTCTCTGAATTCTTCTGATTAATTCTCTCAGAGCACGGCCAGTACATCTTTAAGTCTCTGTTCTTAAGAGTAACAGCAGACTAAGAATAAGCACATCCATTTCCCCAACAGTGTAAAGTGGGCCTCATGACCTCTACTTCCTCCTTCCCTTCTACGATGCTATAGCAGGTTCTGTGCAACAGCCAAAGACCTGTTAAAAGGCAGAAATGTGATCTTGATCTTTTTAGTTTTTCACTAAATTACAGAATCAGTTCTCTGGTTGTCAGCTGCTGACAATTTTATAATGGTTTATTTTTCGGTACCTCTCTGAAACACACCAATTTATGGTTTAAGGTGCTCATTTATAATCAAGACAGAATCCTCAGTGGTTAGATCGGTCCTTCTTACAAATATCTGGTTTGCAAGTGACCTTCATGCTTGGAATTTTTTTCTTTACAAGAGAAAAATTAAATATGCTTTAATACATTTTTAATATTTTTAATATAGTCAGATAGAGTTTTAAAGAATTCAGCTTCTATCCTTAGGGAAGGACTATATCTCTTAAAAAGTTATTTATCCAAGATCTTAAAAAAATGAAAGCTGTGAAGTTGAGTTACCTCTACTTAAAATATTATAGTTTATTTTATATATATTTTTATGTATTATATATATTTTCTATATATACTATATGACATATATTTTATTTTCCTTCTTGTTAAAAACATATAGTCTATTTCCAATAACTGTCTGTAATGTATATATCATATATATAATATATATACACACAGACTTCATTTCTTGATATTTAAACTTTATATTTTTTTATATTCTATCACCTGTAGTCTAAGTTCAAGGAGCATTTACTGAATATCAATTATACTCAGACCCTGTTTAAGGTCTTATCTTTAAAGGGCTATTATTTGGTCTCTGACAGCCATCCAATATAGCGGGTGAGAAAACATTATATAATTTTTTTAAAGAAAGGGTAAATTCATTAAGTTGTGGGAAATGTTATGTTGTGTATACATCTTAGGTGCTTCAGGATAACTGGGAGGAATAATTATTCTAGCCATTATTGTTCAGGGAAGATTTCTGCGGTGAAAATTAGTTGACAGTTAATATAAAAGTTGATGGGAATTAACCAGATGAAAACAAAGAGATTTTTTTCAATCAAAGGATCATTGTGAATAAACATGAACCTATAAAATAGCATGGTATGTGCTGGGAACTATAGTTTAAAGTGCAGGACACAGAGGGGCAAATGTTGAATTAGAAGTAGTCCAAGGTCACTTCATCAAGGGCCTTTATGCCAGACAATGAGATTAAACATTTCCCTTTAGGGGCTACAGAGCACCTGAGAATTTTTAAGCAAGGGAAGAATACAGCCATGTTTTAAGACAAACCATAAGAGACTCTTAATTTCGCAAAACAAACTAAGGGGTTGCTGGGGGAAGGAGGGTAGGGAGAGGGTGGTTGGGTTATGGACGTTGGGGAGGGTATGTGCTATGGTGAGTGCTGTGAAGTGCGTAAGCCTGATGATTCACAGACCTGTACCCCTGGGGCAAATAATACATATGTTAGTAAAAATAATTTAAAAAAAGAATGATGAATCTGACTGCAACTTGGAAGATCATTTTAAGAATCACAAGACTGACTAAAGGGAGACTATTTAAAAATAGATTAGAGAGATGAAGATGATAGATAAATAGGGGTTGAATTAAGTGATGATATAAATGAGGATAGTATACTTGAGTGGACTCAAGCCATATTCAGAAGGAAAACTCTATAAGACTTAGTAAAAAATCAAGTAAAGAGTGAATAAAAAACAGAAATTTAGACTGATTATCAGGTTTCTGATGTTCATAACTGGATACATGGTAGATGCCCAGAATTATGGCAGGGAGGATAGAAATATGATTTTTTGGAAAGGAAATTAAATTCAGATGTGGACAATAAGAATTTTAAATGACCATGGGACATCAGGCATTTAAATGCAAGGTTTCAGCTCTAGTTTTAGGTTGGAGCAAATGTATTCAACTGAATGAGCTTCAAGAATTAAGAGATATCCCTATGCTAAAAAGAAAAAAAATGTATATACTAAGTCATTGTTAAATTCTCTTACATAATTATTTCCCAAAGAAAATATTTCTTCGTTTATCTATATATGTTTTCTATTTTTTTTCCTGGAAAGTTGACAGTGGTAAGGCAAAGATTATCTATATTAAATTTGATTAATGATTTTTTTAAGTCACGAGTCCTTATTTAAATTTTTTAAGTACACTCTACCCCCAATGTGGGGCTCAAAGTCACAACCTCAAGATCAAGAGTTGCATGCTCTACCAGCTGAGCCAGACATGCTCCCCTAATGATGCTTTTCTTTAAGATTTCCCTATCCTTTCCCTTCTTTAGTGTTAATAATTTGTATTGCTGATTTTTAGTGATAAAACTGAATGATCAGAAAATCTCTGAGTTCTTACTGGTATCTCTCTTATCATGTTTTGAAATCTTGTTCTAGTAAATGAATTATAGTAAATTAACAGGATTTGCCATAAACCAATTGGGTTATTATATTCTAAAAAAGGAGATATGACACACTTACATTAAGTACTTATACTGAATATAAATTCTCAAGGAATCATTTGACATTATAATATACTACAGTGATCATTCTGTCATGGATATCTGTCCATGGTAATTCTTAATACTGAGTCTCTAGTAAACGTTAATCATCATTAACAAATTATTTTTTAACAGTGTATTCTGTCCACTTCAATTATAGCCACCGATGGGTGAGGTTAGAGAATTCAAAGATGAGTAAGCTATTATTGAACAGACAATATAAATGAATCATGTTTAAAGAAAACAGATTCTGAAGCTGGACTACTGGATTTAAATCAGCGAATCTGCTATTCACTGGTTTTATGACTCGTATAAGTTATTTAACTCTTTGCCCTAGGTTTCTCTGTTGCCTCACTGGCACACAACATGTGCCATGTAAAGATTTCATAAATGCCTAAAAGAGCTTATGGTTTGGCATAGGAAATAAAACCACTACAAAATTACTTACAGTTATAATTAACAAACTACAAAAAAGCTTTACAAATCAAGAAATATTATTAAATACATAGAAAAATGGGGATTCAAAATCGTGTCATGCTTTCTGCCTATGCATAATAGACATGTGATGTAGAATGGATATCAAGACAAAATATATAACTTGGTTTTTAATCATTACACCTAAACACTGTCAGACTGTGGACAAATTAATCATTATGCTTTTATTTGTAAACTGGGAATAATATCAGCTCTACTTAATACTTTAATATTTATGCATTTTTACATCAAATGTTACATATTTATACATAAACATGATAAAATGCCTTTTATTGAGATAAAATTTGTGTATTTTCTTGTGTACTTACCTAGTTACTATATAATATATAGGGTTATAAATTACTTTCCCAAGGTTACACTCTCTTAAATAGCATATTTGAAAGTCAATCTTTTCTGATTCCACATTCAGTGGCTTTCTATGCATTGAGTATCTGATCCAAATGAGATCTTCATAATAAACTGTTCATAACTATAAAATACTGTGACAGAAGAGGTGTAATTATAGGTGTACCTTTAAGGATGGGTAGGATTTTATCAGAGCATTTAGATAAATTATTCTGAAATAGAAAAGAACAGGAAATATACAGCAAGGTGTCTCATAAAGTATTCTGGAAAAACAAACTTAGTTTTCTGGAGGTACCATGATATTGTAAATCTGACTTACATTAGGTGAGTACAGTATTTGACCTGGAAAACTCATTCTTGTCCCACCCTTAACCTTGAAGTTCTGAAGACAAATATATGAACAGAGCAATTAATCAAAAATATAAGCAAAGCAGTATTTGATTTTTTTTTTCCTAAGAAATTACACACAAGATGCAATACAGAACTAGGTGGGCTAAGATGGACTATGTTGAGCCACCTCTAAGCCTTCATCCTAATCTCCAAATTAAATCATGCCCTCTAACCCAACATAGACTTTCACAGGAAAGGGTCGTTATGGCATAGTTTGGTTCCCTGCCAGTCTGAGTATGCTTAGCATGTCTTGAGGCAGCTCTCAAGTGAACTGTCTGCATTACTGTTTTACCCACCCTATCAAAAGGGGGCAAAAACCCTCATGACTGCAACTTTTACATCATTTAAAATTATTACATGTGAGAAAGTGTGACCAACTCAGTGTCCAAGAAGGATACAAAAACGAGGTACAATCTTGATGGGATTTAAATAGGAAAAATATTAAAAGATGTGTAATGGATAATAACTTTAAAGGAAAAAGTATGGAGGGAATACGGTGAATGAATAAATCGGGAAGAAGGATAAGGAATATATGGCATAAACATAGGGAGATATATAAGGAAATAGTTTTGACTCATCTTTGACGGGATTAGTAACAACTGATTAGGGGAAGGCCCTACATCTATTAATCTAGATGTATCTTGAGTTTCTCCTTTACCTCTCTACAAAACCACACACACTACTACCAACAACCTGAAGACATGTACCTACAGAGAACAATACTGGGCAAAGGCCTGCCTTTGGTTATTGTGTTAATTTAGCCCTAAAAACCAAGTCAATTGACAAATAATCCAATCAAGAAATGGGCAGAGGATGTGAACAGACATTTCTGCAAAGAAGACATCCAGATGGCTAACAGACACATGAAAAAGTACTCCACATCACTTGGCATCATGGAAATACAAATCAAAACCACAATGAGATATGACCTCACACCAGTCAGAATGGCTAAAATTAACGAGTCAGGAAATGACAGATGCTGGTGAGGATGTGGAGAAAGGGGAACCCTCCTACACTGTTGGTGGGAATGCAAGCTGGTGCAACCACTCTGGAAAACAGCATGGAGGTTCCTCAAAAAGTTGAAAATAGAACTACCCGATGACACAGCAATTGCACTACTGGGTATTTACCCTAAAGATACAAACGTAGTGGTCCAAAGGGGCACGTGCACCCGAATGTTTACAGCAGCAATGTCCACAATAGCCAAACTATGGAAAGAACCTAGATGTCCATCAACAAATGAATGGATAAAGAAGAGGTGGTATATCTATACAATGGAAATCTATGCAGCCATCAAAAGAAATGAAATCTTGCCATTTGTGACGATGTGGATGGAACTAGAGGGTATTATGCTTAGTGAAATAAGTCAATCGGAGAAACACAACTATCATATGATCTCCCTGATATGAAGAAGTGGAGATGCAACGTGGGGAGTTTGGAGGGTAGAAAAGGCATAAATGAAACAAGATGGGGCTGGGAGGGAGACAAACCATTAGAGACTCTTAATCTCACAAAACGAACTGAGGGTTGCCGGGGGGAAGGGGGTAGGGGAGGATGGTGGGGTTATAGACATTGGGGAGGTGATGTGCTATGGTGAATGCTGTGAAGTGTGTAAACCTGGCGATTCACAGACCTGTACCCCTGGGGCTAATAATACATTATTTGTTTATAAAAAAAATAAAAAAAAAACCTCAATTTCCTTGTAATTTGGCTTCTACCAAGTGGAATTCTTAATTTGCCCTTGGATGCCAACTAAAGGTCTAGTACAGCAAAGATTTAAAAAGCAACATTTTTAGTTCCTTTTTAATGAGCCCACATCCACTTTCCATTCTGATAGTGATTAAGGATCAGTTCAAGAAAAACAAACACTCTTGGGGAAAGTTGACCTTTGTGAGTCCTAGAGAAGCAAGCAGATTAATCTGACCATTTCCAGCTTCTAGCCTATACTCTGACAGAGAAGAGCCATTTCTGTAGTTTCAGAACTTTAAACCCTTTACTTATCATTGTGAACACAAAAGACCAAATAATATTCCCATGGCCTGGTGCTCAGCTATTCTTAGAGGAAAAGGAAAGGTTATATGATCTTTGGTTGCCTGTACAGCCTAACATTAGGAGAGGTAATTCTGCCTCTATCTAGAAATGTAAACAAGTATTATGTGTATGTAAAAACAAGTATTTAACTCTCCATCTTTAGAGTTCTCATGGCAACACCTGAAGAACATAAATATAAGGTACCATTCTATGTCAAGTCTGAAGAAAAGTAAAGAGGAATCAACAATATTCAGTTGCTGAGAGACTAAGTTCACACGACACATTTGGAAGAAAAGTGCAGAAAAGAGTGCCACATTGTTTTGTGCACAGGACCTTCTCACTCACTATCCCCCTTGCTTAAAATATTTTCTCTTTGGAAGACTGATTCCTTTGATCCATAAGGACAGCTGAAATCTTAGTAGAAGTTCCTGAAATAATCCTTTTTAGTATATCCAGCCCCTCAATAACACTTCAAATTACTCAGACCCCGAATAATCTAAGGCCTTAAATCTAAAGTCAAACTGAGTGACCTAATTATAACAAGGCACTTTGAATTTGGGCACCAAAACTGTGGGTGGAAGTTGAAAAAAGCAGATACAATTAGGAATATATTTGTAGAGGATTGCTGTTACTTGAACCTAGCCGGCCTAGCCCCTGAATGTCTGGCCATGCTTAACGGCCATTAAAATGACTCTAACCAAATAATCTGAAAGACCCAATCAACATTTGTCTAAAACAGCCTTAGATAACAGAGTATTTACTTGGTAGTGCTGAAACTGTTAAAAACTCAAGACATTCGGAGAAGTAATTTTTCTTCTGAATGGACAAATAACAAGCCAGTTTTCTTGAGGATGCCAAGGCTATCAAAATAATTTCAATTCCCTTCACCATTATACCTTGCCTAGGGTAATTAGGGACACTAAAAATTTAACTTCTCTTTTGGCTAAGCTTTCTACCCTTCTTCCTTATATGATTTTGAGAATAACTGAGGTTATTCATGTCTTATTATATCTTATTCATAAATCCTTTGCATGAAGTCTGTTTATAAAGACTTGGTCATTGGGAGAGAAATGAGGGGGAATACTCTTACTAACCTTATTTCCAGGAATAGAAATTTAATATGTAATGGAAAAAACTGGCTTGATGACTCCCATGGTAGCTATTATTTAACAACTTATTCTTATAATTCTTTTCACAATTTTATTAGATATGCTTGCTGGTTTGATGACACATGTTTAATTCTTTCTACAACCAGACGGGGGCTTCTATATTCATGTTTTTTTT
>JAHRIG010009657.1:0-20964 GCA_020311275.1 Eira barbara
TATATATATATATACACACACACAATCATTTATATATGTTCATTTCTTATGTTCAGTTCTTAGCTTTTGGAGTACACACCCTATTCTTTTCCAGAGGGGCTGCAACAACCCGCTTGCCCACCAACAGTGTAGGAGGGTTCGGTTTTTCCTTTTTAATATTTCATTTATTTATTTGACAGAGATCACAAGTAGGCATAGAGGCAGACAGAGAGGGGGGCAAGCAGGCTCCCCGCTGAGCAGAGCGCCAATGCAGGGCTCGATCCCAGGACCCTGGGATCATGACCTGAGCTGAAGGCTGTGGCTTTACCCACTGAGCCACCCAGGTGCCCCCGAGGTTTCCATGTTAAGCAGAACAGTCTCTGCCAGCTATTTCCTAAGGAGGAAATGTAAAATCTGTGGGGTAACCTGACTCACTGAGCTTCAGGCAAGCAGTCACAGAAATTCACCCCAGGGTTCCTGAGGCCAAGTCTCATGAAGCCACCAGAATGCCTTTTTACAGGGAAATTCCCAGAGACTCTCTTTCTGACTTCACCACCCATGAAACTGCAGAGAAAATAGAGCATGTCCAGCCATATATAGCCGTTTGAGTGAACCTAGGAAGACAAGCATCCCTTTGAAATTCTCCAAGCCTCCTTGGAATCATTTTGAAATTTCCCTCGGCCCTATTGGAACTCTTTGGATGCAAACACGAATCCATTAGGATCCATCACCTTGGACAAAGGAGAAGCCATCATCCAAGTCTCTATCTGACCACAAATAGCCACCTCACTCTAGATGCCGGCCACAGCCTAGGCCCAGTGGAATAAACACTGTTAGATGAAGGAATACTTTCTATGTTCAAAACGCACACCAAGTCAATCTCATTTCCCTTTTGAAACCAAGGGATTGCCTAGGAAAGAGATGTTCCAAATACCTTTTTTGCCTGAAATAAACAGAGAAAATGAGATCCCTGCCAGGTGCTCCCTGCAGAGAATCTCAGGAATTCTGGAACCCACACTAGACATTTCATTGCTGGTTCAGTGTGCCTCTTGTGAGCTCCACTGAAGAGAGAAAAGCCCAGGAGGTTTGGGGTGAAAGAGAAGTTTTACCTCCCATCCTGGCATGGATGTGACATTGTGCCCCACGGGCCTGCGTTTTCTCTGAACATTGACATCCTGGGAAAGCTGCCTGACTGACTCAGACGCTGATTTCCAAACTTCAGGTCTCATGGAGCCAGAGTGAAGAAGGGTTGTCAGGTGCGGATAAGCAGGTACCTCCCACCTAAAGCCTGCACACCTGCTCTGATTCCTGGGAGAAGGAGAGACGCATGCTTGTTTCTTCAGTGGTCACTCACTTCCTTCTAAAGCCGACCAATGCCCTTGTACTTTTTGAAGAAACGAACATGTTCTTCCTAACACTGAACTCCTCGGCTCCAAAAGCACCATGTTTGGGTTTGGTTTCCCCCGGCTCCAGAGCCCAAGTGGGCAGACACTCCTGAACCATCCTGACAGCAGATTACCAACAAACCTGGGGGAACAGGGCACAATGCTGAGTGGGGGCCCAGCTCCAGGGTTTCTTATGACCACTCTTAAGCTTGGAGAATCAGAGACTATACAGCTCACCATTCCATCCTGTAGAAACAAGCTGTAGTGTCTCACGATTCAGGGTCTCTCATCCAGCACCTCCCCACTGCCCTCAGAGCCAGCAGGCTGCAAGGACTCCTCTTCCAGTCGGCTACCCATGGCAGCTCGCCACTGCCTCCAGTGGTGGCAAGCAGCATTGCCATGACTTCCAGGGTCTCTTGCACCATGGCTCACCACTCCCTCCAGTGCCGTGAACTGGCACTGCCGGGCCTTCCACAACTCCTAATGCAGCTCCCAAACCCTCCACAGGTCTAAAGCCACACTGGCACTGTCCCTCGAGATTGGTGACCTCTGGGCCACACCCCAGTAACCCACCTGACGCCCAGGAGGAAACTGTACCATTTGAAGCTGCGCAGAACCCTCAGAATGGAAAAAACCTACATGCCTCCCTGAGGACACCCCCAACTTCGAAGGTCCCCGCAGTCACAAACTCACAGCCTGATGTGCTTCCTGACCCCCATGTTCGACTCGGCCCCTGGGGTTCCAGCCTCAGCACCAGGAGGTAGGGCCTGGATACCCCTAAGCCCTAACCAAACCCTAGGTTGTATTTTCAGGCTTCCGTGCCCAGAGACATGGCCAACAATCCCTCCAGAGTGGGAAGCCCTGAGCCCCAACCAAGGACTCTGCCTACCATCCAGGAGAAAACCATTCCCTTTGGAGCAACCCAGAACCCTCAGACCGGGAAAAACCCACATGCATTCCAGAGGCCACCCTCACCTCTGATGGCCCACATGGCAACAAAACCCAGAGACTGACATACGGCTTGACCACCGTCCTTGACTCAGCCCATGGGGGATTCCACCTCAGCAATGGCAGATTGGGCCTGCCATGCCCCTAGTCCCTACTCTAATCCTACGTTGGCTTTTCAGGCTTCTGTCCCCAGAGACCTGGCCCCCAAGCCCTCCAGATTGGGGACACCTGAGCCAGTACTCTGGCTGCCACCCAGGAAGGAACTGTGCCATTAGGAGCTGCACAAAACCCACAGAGCAGGAGAAACCTGCATGCCCCACTAAAGCCACTCCCACCATTGGTGCCCCCCCAGCCATGATGCCGGATTCTGCCATGCCGCCAGACACACCCTCAACTCAGCACTGAGGGGAGCCCACCTCAGCGCTGTCAGATTGGGCCTGCCATGCCCCTAGGCCCTAAGCCTAACCCTAGGTAAAGTGTACAGGCTTCTGTGCCCAGAGGGCTGGCTCCCAACCCCGTCAGATTGGGGATGCATGAGACTCACGCCAGAACACTGCCAGCTTCCTTGGGTGAAATTGTGCCATTTGGAGCTGCACAGAAAACTCAGAGTGGGAGAAAACTGTATGACCCTGGGTCACCCCCAGCATTCGCGCACCCGCTAGACACAAACCAGAATTCCAATACATTGCCTGACACCCACACTCAACTAGGCACCAGGGAGCCAGTCTCAGCACCGGCAGATCGACCGTGCCATGTCCCTAGGCCCTAACCCTAACCCTAGTTTGGGTTTTCAGGCTTCCATCCCAAGAGGCCAGGCCCCCAAGCCGCCTGGATTAAGGATCCCTGAGCGAGAACCCAGGACTCCACCCACCACACAAGAGGAAACCTTGCAGTATGGAGCTGCTCCAAACCCTCAGAGGAGGAGAAAACTTCATGCCCCCTAAAGCCACTCCCACCATCAGCAGACCCCCTGGCCATACAGTCGGATTCTGCCTGGCACCAGATGCATGCCTTCAACTCAGCCTGGAGGGGAGCCTGTCTTAACGCCGGCGGACCGGGTTTGTACTGCCCCTAGGCCCTAACCCTTACGCTAGTTTGGGTTCAGGCTTCTATTCTGAGGGGCTTGGCTCCCAAGCCCCCCGGACTAAGGACCTCTGAGTGACACTGCAGGACTCCACCAGCCATGCAGTATGAAACCATACCATTTGGAGCTGCTCTGAGCCCTTGGAGGGGGAGAAAGCTGCATGCCCCCCTTAATCCACCCCAAATATTGCGGTCCCCCTGGCCATAAAGCCGAATTCTGCCACACCGCTGGATGTGCACCTTCAACGAAGCCCTGAGGGGAGACTGCTTCAGTGCTGGGAGATCGGTCATGCTATGCCCCTAGGCCCTAACCTTAACCCTAGTTCGGGTTTTCAGGCTTCCATTCTGAGGGGCCTGGTCAATAAGCCCCCTGAATTATGGACCCCTGAGCCACACCCCATGACTCCGCCTGCCTCCCAAGGGGAAACCATGCCATTTGAAGCTGCACAAAACCCTCAGAGCGGGAGAAACCTGCATGTCCCCATTGAGGTCACCCCTACCTTTGGTGCCCCACCAGGCTGCAAACAGGAAGGCTGATGCTCAGCCCCAGAACCCCTCCCCCAACTCTGAACCTAGAGACCTCCCCAGCATGGGGGCCTGATGCGTGTTCCTGGATGGCCATGACACACACCTAGTGAGAAGTGCTCTGGACTGCGTGCACCAGCGCTGCCCGAATTACCGACAAACTCTGGCCAATTCTCATTAATTTTCTGCCCAGAAATCTCATGAGAACTGGCTGGAAGGCCCCCGGCAAACTCGCTCCCGAAGGCTCAGGTACATAGGGCTGCTGCCTGGTCCTGGCTCAGGGTGCCGAGTGGTCATGGCCCAAACCCTGGGAGAAAGTCATCTATGAGTAAGGCATACACAAGACCAAAGCCTCCTCCTACTCAGCACCCAGTAGTGCCCATCTGGCACTTGCAAATCAGGACTGCCATGCCCCTAGGCCCTGGCCCTAATCCTCAGTTGGTTTCTCAGTCTTCCATTACCAGGGCCCTTTCCCTAGAGCCCTCAGATTGGGGACCCCTCATCCACATCCCATGACTCTGCCTGATATCTAGGAGGAAACTGTGCTGTTCAGAGCTACACAAAATCCTCAGAGTGGGAGAAACCTGCATGCCACCCCTGAGGTAAGCCCCACCTTCGGCTCCCCACCAGATCACAAGCACAGAGGCTGATGCTCAGCCAGAACACCTACCTCAACTCTGCCCCCGGAAAGCTCTCTTGCACAGGGGCCCTCGTGGGTGCCTGGCCCATGTTCCCAGATGCCCAGGAAAAGCACCTGGCATGAAAGCACTCAAGACCACAGGTGCCAGCGTGGCCTGAATTGCCACCCAACACCAGACCATTCTCACGAGCTTTCTGCCCAAATCGATAACTATTTGGGCTTAAAGCTCATGAGAATTGGCTGGAAAACCCCTGGTGACCTCGCTACCAGCAGCGTGGGTCCACAAGGCCACCACCTGGCCCTGGCCCGGGGTCTGGTCGCGGCCAGAACCGTGCAAGAAAGCCCTCTATGACCCAGGCACACACGAGGTCAATGCCTCCCACTACTCAGCCCCGTGGGGTGTCCAAACCGGCGCTGGGGGATCAGACCTGCCATGCCCCTAGCCCCTCACCCTAACACTCGTTCGGGTTTTCACGTTTCTGTTCCCGGGGGCCTGTCCCTCAAGTCCTCCAGACAGGGGGCCCCTGAACCACACCCCATTACTCCGCCTGCCACCCAGACAGAAACCATGCCATTTGAAGCTGCAAACAACCCTCAGACCGGGAGAAAAGGGCATGCCCCCCATGAGGCCATCCATATCCGGATCAACACTGGGCCAGAAACACAGAGGTTGATGCCCAGTTGCATCTGCTGCTTAACTCTGCCCCTGGAAATCTCCCTGCACCCGGGCCCTCAGGGGAGACACGTGAGCCCAGCTCATGTTCCCAGATGGCCATGTCCCACAGCTAGTGAGAAACTGTTGTAGACTGCGGGTGCCAGTGCAGCCCAAATTGCCACCCAATGTCAGTAAATTCTTATGAGCTTTCTGCACAAATCAGTATCAATTTGGGCAGAAAGCTTTTGAGAACTTGCTTCCTGCAGTGCATGTCTGCAGGGACTCTGCCTGGACCTAGCCTGTGATCCCGAGTGGTCGAGTCCCCAACCCTGCAAGAAAGCCCTCTAAGATCCAGACGCATGCGAGGCCAATGCCTCCTGCTACTCAGCCCCATGGGATGCCCAACCAAGCACTGGAAGATCTGGCGTGCCATTCCCCTAGGCCGTGGAACTAACTCTGTTGGGTTTTCAGACTTCTGTCCCCAGGGCCATGTACCTCGAGTCCCCCAGACAGGGGACCCCTGAGCCACACTCCATGACTCTGCCTGCCACCAAGGAGAAAACCATGCCTTCAGAGCTGTGCAAAACCCTCAGAGCGGGAGAAACCTGCATACCCACACTGAGGCCAGCCACACCTTTGGCACCCCACCAGGCTGCAAACTTGGCGGCTGAAGCTCAGCAGGAACTCGTCCTTCAACTGTACCCTGGGAAAGCTCCCCTGTGCATGTTCCCCCATGGGAGCTGCCTGGGCCCGACCCATGTTCTCTGATGGCCGTGACATGCACCTACTGGAAAAGCGCTCTAGATCACAGGAGCCTGTGCAGCCTGAATTGCTGCCCAATACCAGCCAATTCTCACAACCCTTCTGTCCAAATTGATATTGATTTGGGCAGGAAGCTCATGAGAATTGGCCGGAAAACCCCTGGTGAACTTGCTTCCTGTGGCGTATGGCTGCAGGGCCTCCACTTGGGCCCAGCCTAGGGTCCCGAGTTGTCTCGGCATGAACCCGGTGAGAAAATGATCTATAAAGCAGGTGAACATGAAGCCGATTCCTCCTGCTATTCAGCACCATGGGGTGCCTGCACCAAAACTGGCAGATTTGACCTGCCATGCCCATAGGCCCTGGCTGTAACTCTCTGTTGGGTTTTCAGGCTTCCAGTCCCAGAGGCCTTTCCCCCAAGCCCTCCAGATGGTTGACACCAAAGACACACCCCAGGAGTCCACCTGCCACCAAGGAGGAAACAATGCCATCCGCACCTTTACAGAATCCTCAGAATGGAGCAAATCTGCATGCTTCCCTGAAGCCATGCCCACATCGGCGCTCCCCTGCCCTAACCAAAAAACTCAGAGCCTGATGTGCCAATGGGCCCCCATCCTCAACTCAGCCACCCAGGATCCTGCCACAGTACCAGCAGATCAGTCCTGCCATGACCCTAGGCCCTAACCCTAACCTCAGGTTGGCTTTTCAGGCTTCTGTCCCCAGATACCTGGCTCCCAAGCACTCCAGATTGGGAACCCCAGAGCTGCACTCCAGGACTTCACTGCCAAAATGGAGGAAACAGTACTGTTTTGAGCTGCAGAAAACCCTCAGATGGGGAGAAACATTCATATCCGCCTGAGGCCACTCCCACCTTCAGCACCCAAATGGGTCACTACACGGAGCCTCATTCTCAGCCTGAGGCTCTCCCTCAACTCTACCCTCGGAAATCTTCCATCAGCTGGGGCCCTCAGGGGAGCCGTGTGGGACCAGTCCAAGTTCCTGGATGGTCGCAACATGCACCTAGGGAGAAAGCCCTCTAAACAGCGGGTGTGAGTGCATCCCAATTTGCCGCCCAATGCCGGCCAATTCTCATGAGCTTCTTGCCCAACTCCATATCCATTTGGGCATAAAGCTCATGAGAACTGGCCAGAAAGTCACCCAGTGAAACGGCTTCTGGCGGCACGGACTTGCAGGGCAGCCACCTGGGCCTGGCCCATGATCTCAAGTGGTCTCGGCCCAAACCCCATGAGAAAGTAGTCTAAGACCCAGGTGCAAACATGGCCAAACACTCACTCTACTCAGCCCCCTGGAGTGCCTGTCTCAGCGATTTCAGTTCAGGCCTGCCATGCCCCCAGACCCTAACCCTAATGCTAGGTTGGGTTTTCAGGCTTCCACCTGCAAGGGCCTATCCCCCAAGCCCTCCAGATTGGGGACCCCAGAGCCATACCCCCGGAATCCACCTGCTACCCAGATGGAAACTGTGCCATTGGAGCTGCGCCCAACCCTCAGAGCAGGAGAAACCTGCATGACTCCCTGAGGCCACATCCACCCTCGGTAGCCCCCATGGTCACCAACCCAGAGACTGAGGCACTGCATGATGCCCTCTCTCAACTCAGCCCACCAGGGAGCCCACCTCAGCACCAGCAGATCTGGCCTGCCATGCCCTTAGGCCCTAACCCTAAACGTAGTTTGGGTTTTCAGGATTCCACACTAAAGGCCCGGCCCCAAAGCCCCCCAGGTTAAGGACCCCTGAGTAACACCCCAGAATTCAGCCCGCAATGACGTTGCAAACCAGACCATTCGGAGATGTGCCGAACTCTCAGAGTTGGAGAAACCTGCAAGCCCTCGTAAAACCAACACCACCTTCGGTGGCCCCCCAGCCACAAAAACGGACTCTGACGCGATGACTGACAAATCCTCAACTTGGCCCTGAGCAGAGCATGCCTCTGAAATGGCATATCAGGCCCGCCATGAACCTAGGCCCTAAGCCTATACCTAGGTGAGGTGTACAGGCTACCATGCCCAGAGGCCTGGCCCGCAGCCCAGCCAGATTGGGGACCCCTGAGACTCACACCAGAATTCTGCCTCCCACTGAGGGCACAACTCTGCTACTTGGAGCTGCACAGAATCTGCAGAATGGGACAAACTTGTATGACCGCCTGAGGCCACCCCAACTTCTGTGGAACCCCTGGACACAAACCTGGAATCTGATGCACCTCCAGACATGTGCCCTCAACTCAGCCCACTAGGGAACCTGGCTCAGCACCAACAGATTGAACCTGCCATGCCCCTAGGCCCTAACCCTAATCCTGGTTTTGGTATTCAGGCTTCCATCCCAAAAGACCTGGCCCCCAAAGCAGCTCATTAAGGACCCCTGAGTGATACCCCAGGATTCAGCCTCCCGTGTGGTAGGAAGCTGTGCCATTTGAAGCTTCACAGAACCCTCAGAGAGAGAAAACTGCATACCCCACTAAAGACACACCCCCTCCATCTGCAGCCCCTCTGGCCACAAACCGGGATTCTGAGGCACCGCCTGACATATGCCCTCAACTCAGCCCCAAGGGGATCATGCCTCAGTGCTGGCAGATCGAGTCTGTCATGTCCCTAGGTCCTAACCCTAACCCTAGGTTGGGTGTACAGGCTTCTGCACCAAGAGGCCTGGTCCTTAAGTCCACCAGATTGAGGATGCCTGATACTCATGCTGGGACTCTATCTGCCACGTGGGGCACAGCTGTGCTGGTTGGAGCTGCGCTGAACCCTCAGAGCTAGAGAAACTTCCATGCACCCCTGAATTCACCCCCAGGTTATGCAAATGCCTGGACACAAAACCAGAGGCTAATGCGCTGTCTGACACCCAACCTCTACTCAGCGCACCAGGGCTCCTGCCTCAGCGCTGTCATATCAGGTCTACCATGCCCCTAGACCTTAACCCTATTCCTAATTTGGGTTTTCAGGCTTCCATTCCAAGAGGCCTGATCCCAAGCCTCCAAGATTAAGGACCCCTGAGTGACACACCAGGACTCTTCCCACCATGCAGGAGGAAACCATGCTGTTTGGAGCTGTGCCAAATCCTCAGAGTGGGAGAAACCTGCATGCACCCCCCCTCCGAGGCCATCCCACACCTTCTGCGCACCATTGGGCATCAAATGCGGAGGCTGACACTCAGCCTGCCTACCACCCAGGAGGAAACCGTGCCATGTGCAGCTGAGTAGAACACTACAGTGCGAGAAACTGCATGCCTACCTGAGCACACCCCCCTCCTTCAGCGGACCCCTGGCCACAAACCTGGACCCTGTCGTACCACCTGAACCCTGCCCTATATTCAGCCCCCTGGGATCCCTTTTCATTGTCAGCATATTGGGTCTGCCATGCTCCTGGCCCTAACCTTAACCCTAGGTTGTGTTTGCAGTCTTCATCTCCAGAGGCTGGTCCCCCAATTCCTCCATATTTGGCCCTGAGCCACAACCCAGGACTCCGTCTGCTACCCAGGAGGAAACCGTTCTGTTTGGAGCTGAACAGAACGCTCAGAATGGGAGAAACCTGCATGTCCCCTGAAGTCACCCCCACATTTGGCAGGCCCCCAGGCACAAACCCAGAGCGTAATGCAACACCTGACCCTGGCCCTCAACTCAGGGCCCCAAACATCCCACCTCAGCACGGGTAGATCAGGCCAGCCATGCCCCTGTGCTCTATCCCAAGCCCTAGGTTGTGTTTTCAGTCTTCTGTCCTCTGAGGATCAACACCAAAGCCCCACTGATGGGTTACACCTGAACTATACCAGAATATTTCGTGGCCCCCTGAGGCTATCCCCCTTTCAGCAACCCCCTGTACGCTACCTGGATCCTAACCCTCACACTGACCCACGTCCTCAACTCTGCTCCCAGGTCGCTCCTCTAAGGATGGCAGAAAGCGCCTGACCGGGCCCTCAGCCATAACCAAAACATAGGTGCATTTTATGTCTTTTGTCCCCAAAATACAGGTACCAAAGCCCCACATATGTGGGACCCCTGAGAAATGCCAGAGGACTCTGCCTTCTACCCAGAAGGAAACAGTAGAATTGGAACTCTGCCAAGGACTCAGAGCAGAAGAAATCTGCCTTTCCCTTCTATGGCCACCATCTTCTGTAGCCCCGTGGACACCAACCCGGAGCCTGACTCAGCCTGACCCATGTTCTCCACTCAGTCCCCTTGAGAGCTCTGCAGAGCATCAGCAGATCAGGCCTGTCATGTTCCTGGGACCTAACCCTAACCCTAGGTTGGGTTTTCAGGCTTCTGTCCCCAGAGGACTGGTGTCCAAGTCCCACGGATGGGGACACGTGAGCAATATCTGAGATTTCTGCGTGCCACCCAGAAGGAAACCATACCATTTGGACCTCTGCAACGGATTCTGAGCAGGAGAAATATGCCATGTTCCACTGAGTTCACGCAGAGTTAGCAGCTCCGTGGACACAAACCTGAACCTGACACTCACTCTATCCATCACTCTGTACTCAGCCCTCTGGATAGCTTGCCACACCAAACGTCAGATTGGGCCTGCCATGCTCCTAACCCCTAACTGAAGCTTAGTTTGTGTTCTGAGCATTCCATTCCTAGGGGCCTGGCCCCCGGCCCCAGGGACTGGTGTCACCGTAGCCATACCACAGGACTCAGCTTAACACACAGGAGCAAAGCGTGCCATGTAGACCTCTAGAAAGCATTCAAAGCAAGAGAAAATGCCTGCCCATCTGAGCCTATGCCCGCGAAACCCCACTTTCAGTGGCCTCTAGGCCACAAACCCTGTGCCTGACCTGAACAGGAACACTAATCCTTAATTCCAACCTCTAGGAACCACATACACTGTCAGCTGTTTGGGCCTGCAATGCCCCCTGACCCTAACTCTATCCCTAAGTTGGGTTCTCAGGTATCCGTTCCTTAAGGGTAGAATCCAAAGCCCCAGGATTTGGGAATGCCTGAGCAATACCAGAGGACTCAGTCTCCCACCCAGAAGGAAATCTGTCCATAATGGACTCCAAAAAGTATATAGGTCAGTAGAAATCTGAAGCCCCATCTGTTTCCATCCCAGGGAACTCCCACTTTCAAGGGCTCATGGATTGAAACCCTGAGCCGGACACTCACCCTAATCCATGCCCTCAACTCAGCTCTCCTGGACGCTCACCACACGGTTGGCAGTTGGCAGTTCAGAGCTTCCATGCTCCTAGGTCCTAACCATAACCCTATTTGGAGTTCTGAGAGTTCCATCTGTAGAGGCCTGGCTCCCAAGCTCGTTATTAGGAACACTTCAGCACAACCAAAGGATCAGCCTGACACAAAAAAGGAAACACCCCTTTCTACTCCAGACTGGATTCAGAGCATGAGAAATATGAATGCACACCTGAGACCATGAAAACACCCGGCGAACTCGCTTCGGGCGCCGCACGTCTGCGGGGCCGCCCCCCTGGGCCTGGCCTGGGATCTCGCGGGGTCGCATCCGAACCCCGCCGGAAAGCGCTCCGGGAGTTCGCCGCGGGCGACGCCGACGCCTCCCGCTCCACACCCTGCAGGTGTCCACTACCTGGCACTCTCAGATGGAGTTTTGCCTGGCCCTAGGATTGCACCCATGTGGGGAAACACTGAGCTACAGCCCATATTTGCACCTGATCCCAGCAGGAAACCCTTCTGTTTAGAAATGATGCTGATCCTACAGGGCTGGAGAAATCTGCATGCCTCCCTGAGGCCACCCCCAATTCCGAGTCCCCAAGGTCCAGGAACCAGGAGACTCACCATCCTGCAGACACAAGCCTTCAAATCAGGCATCAGGGTGGGTCACCACAGCGCCTGCAGTTCGGGGCTGCCATGCCTCTACGCCCTAACCCTAAACCTAGGTTGGGTGTTCAGGCTTCCATCCCCAGAGGCCTGGCTCTCTAGCTCTCAAGACTGGGGACCCCATATTCCCAATGTTGGATGCTGGCTGACACCCATAAGGAACCTGAACCCCATGGCCATGTGCAGGAACCTCCTGGCCGAGGAAACCTCCAAGAACCCTAAAACCATTCACAACTTCCGTGGAAACCCACACCAAAATCCTGGAGCCTGACAGGCCGCCACAGACGCCCTAGGCTCAGCCCTCTGGAGAGCCTGAGTCCGCACTGACACATCAGGCCTGCCATTCTCCCAAACAAAACCCTAACCCTAGGTTGTGTGTTCAGGCTCTGGACCCCTGAGGCCTGACACCCAATCCCTCCCATGGATGGGAGCATCAGACTGATGGCCGGACTCAGCCTCTCACTCAGGAGGAGACCATTTTATTTGGTGCTGTCTAACACCCTCAGAGCTCTAGAAACCGGCCTGCTCCCCTGAGGCCATTCCCGCCATCTTTGCCCCTCCAGGCCAAAAGCCCAGGGCCTGAGGAGCCTCCTGAGTCCCGCCCTTAACTCAGCCCTTGGGTGAGCTGATATCTGTGCTGCATATCCTACCTGCCTTGTCCCTAAGACAAAACCCTAACCCTGCTACTAACCCAAACCCAGGTTGTGTGTTCCGGCGTCTGTCCTCTGACAGCTGGTCCCCAAAACCCTCAGATGAGGGACCCCTGAGCTACACCTCATCATTTCACCTGATCCCAGGAGGAAACCGTGCACTTTAGACATGTGCTGAACCCGTAGAGTGGAAGAAACACGGGTGCCTCCTTGAGGCCACTCCCACGTCTGGCGCCCAGAAGGCTCAAAAACCAGGAGTCTCACGGTCCTGCAGAAATGCGCCCTCAACTCAGGCATCGGGGTGTGTCACCAGAGCGGAGGCAGATCGGGGCTTCCATGCCTCTACGACCTCACCCTAACCCTCAGTTCGGTGTTCAGGCTTCCGTCACCAGAGGCCTAGTTCCCTAGGACTCCAGACTGGGGACCCCGAATACCCAATGCAGGAATCTAGCTTCCACCCCGAGGAAACTGGACCCTATGGCCCTGTGCAGAAACCTCCTGGCCGGAGAAACTTCCATGCCCCCTAAAGCAACCCACACCTTCCGAAGACCCACACACAGCAATCTCTGAGCCTGATGGGCCGCAAGAGCAATTGCTTCAACTCAGCCCTATGAAGAGCCCGTGTCTGCACTGGCACATCACTCCTGCCATTATCCCAGGACCAAACCCTAAACCTAGGTTGGGTGCACAGGCTCTGGACTCCAGAGGCCTGACACCCAATCCCTCCTGTGGATGGAAGCATCAGAATAATGGCCAGCCTCAGAGTCTCAGTCAGGAGGAGACTGTTTCATCTGGTGCTCTCTAACACCCTCAAAGCCACCCAAACCTTCCGAAGGCCCCCACACCTAAATCCCAGATCCTGACGGGCCGCCAGCACAATCTCCTCAACTAAGACCTCCGGTGAGCCTGGGTGAACACTGGCACATTAGAACTGCCATCCTCCAAGGACCAAACCCTAACCCTAGGTTGGGTGTTCAGGCTCTGGACCCCAAAAGCCTGACACCCAATCCCTCCCAAGAATGGAAGCATCAGACTGACGGCTGGAAAAAGCATCTCAGCCAGGAGGAGGCCGTTTATTTGGTGCTCTCTAACACCCTCAAAGCAGTGCAAACCGGGATGCTCCCCTGGAGCCATTCCAGCCATCTTTGCCCCTCGAGGCCACAAACCCAGGGCCTGAGGAGCCTCCTGATTCTCGCCCTCACCTCAGGCCTTGGCTGAGCCGATATCCGTGCTGGCAGATCCGACCTGCCTTGTCCCTAAGACATAACCCTGACCCTAAGCCTAACCCTAAGAATAATAATAACCCTAAGCATAATCCTAACCCTAATCCCTAAACCCTAACCCTCACCCTAACCCTCACCCTTACCCTAACCCTAACCCTCCAGACTTGGGATTCCAAAGCCACACCACGAAACTCTGCCTGCAATCTGGAAAGAACGGTGCATGAGCACCTAAACACACGCTCACCATCGGCAGCTCCCCGTACATACTGCCAGATTCTGCCACAATGCCAGGTGCATGTCCTCCACTCCGCCCTGATGGAGCCCGCCTCAACACCAGCATATCAGAGCTGCCATGCCCCTAGTCCTAACCCTAACACTAGGTTGTGTGTACAGGCTTCCGTACCCAGAGGCCTAGCCTCCAAACCCACCAGATTGGGTATGCCTCTGACACACTGTGGCAGTCTGCCGACTGCCTGTGGTGTTATGGTGCCCTTTGGAGCTACTCAGATCTCAGAGCAGGAGATAACTTCATGCTCTCCAAGGCAAGCCCCAGCATCTGAGCCCCTCCTGAACACAAACCCAGATTCACGTGAGCCACCTATCACCTGCCCTCAACTCAGCCCGCCGGGGAGCCCGCCTCAGCACTGGCAGATCGGGCCTGTCTTTCCCAAAGACCCTAACCCTAGTTGGGGTTTTCAGGCTTCCATCCCAAGAGGCCTAGCCTCCAAGCCCCCTGGATTAAAGACCCCTGAGCGAAATTGCAGAAATCCAACCTCCACGTGTGACGAAACCTTGCAGTTTGGAGAGGCTGAACCCTCAGAGGGGGAGAAACCTTCAAGCCCCCGTAAAGCTACCCCCACGATTGGCAGCACCCCAGGCCATGAAGCCGGTTTCTGCCAAGCTACTGGACACATGTCCTCAATTCAGCCCTGAGGGGAGCCCATCTCAGCACCGGCAGATTGGGCCTGCCATGACCCTAGACCCTAACAATAACACTAGGTGGGGTGTACAGCCTTCCATGCCCAGAGACCTGTACCCCAAGTCCATCAGACTGGGGATGCCTGAGACTCCCGCCAGCACTCTGCCGGCCTCCTAGGGCAAAATGGTGCCATTTGGAACTGTGCAGGAACCTCAGAGCAGGGGAAACCTGCATGCCCCCCCACCCCAGGACAACACCAGCTGCTCTCCCCCCCCCCACCAGACACAAACCCAAATGCCAATTCCTGCCTCATTCCTGCCCTCCATTCAGCCAAACCGGGAGACCACCTCAATTCCAACAGATCGGGCCTGCCATGTCCCTAGGCCTTAATCCTAACCCTAGTTTGGATTTTCAGGCTTCCATCCCAAGAGGACTGGCCCCCACGCCCTCCGGATTAGGACTTCTGAGCAACACCACAGGACACAACCTGTCGCACAAGTGGAAACCTTGTGGTTTGGAGCTGCAATTAACCCTCAGAGGGGGAGAAACCTGCATGCCACCCTAAAGCCACCCCAACCATCGGCAGCCCCTCTGGCCACAGAGCTGGATTCCATCACGCCTCCAAATGCATACCCTCAACACGGCCCATAGCGGATCCCGTCTCAGCACTGGCCGATCCGGCCCGCCATGCCCTTAGGCCCTAACCCTAACCCTAGGTTGGGTTTTTAGGCTTCCATTCTGAGGGTCCTGGCAACAAAGCCCCCCAGATTAAGGAACCATGACATGCACGCCAGGACGCCAATCACCACACAGTAGGAACCTGTGCCATTTGGAGTTGTGCTGAACCCTAAAAGGGGAGAAACCTGCCCCTCTACAGGCATTCCCACCATCAGTGGCCCCCCTGGCCATAAAACCGGATTCTGCTGAGCTGCCGGACGCATGCCCTCAACTCGACCCTGAGGGGACCCCACTTCAACATCAGCAGATCGGGCCGCCATGCACCTACGCCGTTACCATAACCCCTGTTTAAGTTTTCAGGCTTCTATCCCAGGGGGTCTGGCCCCCACATCCCCCAGATGAAGGGCTCCTGAGTGACACCACAGGACTCCACCTGCCACACGGGAGGAATCCTTGTAGTTTGGAGCTGCGCCGAAACCTCAGACAGGGAGAAACCTGCAAGCACCCCTAATGACACCCCCACCACGAGTCACCCCGATGGCCATAAAACCGGATTCTGCTGCGACGCCAGATCTATGCCCTCAACTTGGCCCTTAGGGGAGCCCACATCTGCACCAGCACGTCGGGCCTGCCATGCCCTTAGGCCCTAACACTAACCCTAGGTGGGGTGTACAGGCTTTCAAGCCCAGAGGCCTTTCCCCCAAGCCCACCAGGTTGGGTACCTCTGAGACTCATGCTGATACAGATTAAGGATGCCTCAGTGACACCCCAGGACTGCATCCACCACACGGGGGAAAACCATGCCATTTGGAGCTCTGCAGAACCCTCAGGGAGAGAGAAACCTGCATGCAACCCTGAGGACACCCCCAGCTTCTGTGGCATCCCCAGACACAAACTCGGAGTCTAACGTGCCACCCGATACCCACCCCGAAGTCAGCCAACCAGGGAGCCCAACTCAGCACCAGCAGATTGAGCACGTCATGCCCCTAGGCCCTTACCATAACTCTAGTTTCTGATTTCAGGCTTCCATTCCAAGAGGCCTGGCCCCCAAACTCCCCAGATTCAGGACCCCTTTGTTACAAACCAGAAACCTGACCACCATGCAGGGGGAAGCCATACCATTGGGAGCTCCACAGTTCCCTCAGAGAGGGAGAAACCAGCGCATACCCCTCTAAAGGCACCCCCAGCATCAGCCATCCCTCTGGACAGAAACCCTGACTCTTCTGCATTGCAGGATGGATTCCCTCAACTCAGTCCTGAGGTATCCCACCTCAGTGTTGGCAGATCAGGACTGCCATGCTCCAACGCCATTCCCATAACCCTATGTTGCATTTTCAGGCTTCCTTCCCCAGGGACCTGTCCCACAATCGCTCTAGATTGGTAACCATGGAGCCACACTGTAGGAGTCCACCTGCCACTCAGCAGGAAACTCGTCCCTTTGGAGCTGTGCAGAACCCTCAGAGCCAGAGAAACCTGCATGCCCTCATGAGGACTCCCCCACATTCTGCAGCCCCCTGGCCTCAAACCCAGAGCCTGATGTGCCACTAGACCCCCATCTTCAACTCAGATCCTTGGGGAACTCATCTCAGCACCAGCAGTTCGGGCCCGCCACGCCACTAGCTCAGCTCTCCTCAAGGACCCCTGCCAGCTCTAGGCAGACCAAAACTCCCCTGTCTGTGGCAAAGCTGTAGGATCCCCCCTCCTTCTTCTCAATTTGCACTGGCCCAGGCCTTCATGAGAAAGGGAAAGGCTACCTCCTGAATGCTTAATACCTCCTTTCCTCTTCTGCCCTATGTCTCTCCACTTACCTTTGTACCTGGGCAGACTGGAAGTAACATATCAGTGGTACATGGACGTGCTCTGAGATCTAAATCTTTCATGGCAGCTTTCTGAGGGCTCTTTATGCAATAGGAAACTAGTGTATCCTTCCACAGAGTGTTTCAAAATGATCATCTACAGAACAGGAGAACAAAGGTCACTCCAGTTTTACCTCAGTCTTCATGCAGTAGAACATGGTCTTCTTCTTTTCTTCGTTGGCTTCAATTCCAATTCGTTTCCATGCAGTATTCATTCATCTCCTTCAGGGGTAGGATTTTGTGATTCCTCACCTGCATAGAACACGCCGAGCTCATCACAGCAAGGACTCTCCCTAATAGCTGTCTCCCATTTAACCCTTCCCCCCACACCCCTGCCCTCTAGGAACCCTCAGTTTGTGCTCTAAGTTTGAGTCTGTTTCTTCATTGGCCTTCCTCCCCTCACTATGTTCATCTGTTTTCTTTCTCAAATTCCATAGAAGTCAAGTTATAGGCTATTGGTCTTTTCTTACTGATTTTACTTAGCTAAATCTAAATATGTCTATATATAAAATCACTTATAAATATTCAGTTCTTATGTTCAGTTCTTAGCTTTTGGAGGGCACACCATATTCTTTTTTAGATTGGCTGCAACAACCCGCATGCTCACCAACAGTATAGGAGGGTTCCGTTTTGTTTTGTTTTGTTTAAGATTTTAGTTATTGATTTGACAGACAGAGATCACAAGTAGGCAGAGAGGCAGACAGAGAGAAGGCGATACAGGCTCCCCGCTGAGCAGAAAGCCCAATGCGGGGCTCGATCCCAGGACCCTGGGATCATGACCTGAGCCAAAGGTAGTGGCTTAACCCAAAGAGCCAACCAGGGGCCCCCGAGGGTTCCACTTTAAGCAGAACATTCCCTGCCAGCAATTTCCTAAGGAGGAAATGTAAAACCTGTGGGATCACCTGACTCACCGAGCTTCAGGCAAGCAGCCACAGAAATTCACCACAGGGTTCCTGATGCCAAGTCCCTTGAAGCCACCGGAATGCATTTATCCAGGGAAATCCCAAAGACTCTCCTTCTGACTTCACCACCCATGAAACTGCAGAGAAAATAGAGCATTTCCAACCATATATAGCCATTTGAGTGAACCTAGGAAGACAAGCATCCCTTTTATATTGTCCCAAGGCTCCTTGGAATCATTTTGAATTTTCCCTCTGCCCTCATTGGAACTCTTTGGATGCAAAGACGAATCCATTAGGATCCATCACCTTGGACAAAGGAGAAGCCATCCTCCAAGTCTCTATCTGACCACAAACAGCCACCTCACTCTAGATGCCGGCCATTCCACCACAGCCTAGGCCCAGTGGAATAAACACTTAGATGAAGGAATACTTTCTCTGTTCAAAACACACACCAAGTCAATCTCATCTTCCCTTTAGAATCCAAGGGATTGCCTAGGAAAAAGATGTTCCAAATACCTTGGTAAGCCAGAAAGAAGCAGAGAAAATGAGATCCCTGCCAGGTGCTCCCTGCAGAGAATCTCAGGAACTCTGGCACCCACACTAGATATCTTAGAGCTGGTTCAGTGTGCCAATTGTGAGCTCCACTGGAGACAAGACATAAGCCCAGGAGGTTTGGGATGAAAGAGAAGTTTTACCTCCCATCCTGGCATGGATGTGCCCCCATGGGCCTGCTCTTTTCTCTGAACACTGACTTCCCGGGACAAGCTGCATGACTGACTCAGACGCCGATTTCCAAACTTCAGGTCTCGTGGAGCCAGAGTGAAGAAGGGTTGTCAGGTGCGGATAAGCAGGTGCCTCCCACCTAACGCCTGCACACCTGCTCCGATTCCTGGGAGAAGGAGAGACACATGCTTGTTTCTTAAGTGGTCATTCACTTCCTTCTAAAGCCGACCAATGCCCTTGTCCTTTGTGGAGAAAGAAACATGCTCTTCCAAACAGTCAACTCCTTGGTTCCAAATGCACCATGAGTGGGGTTTGTTTTCCCCCGGCTCCAGAGCCCAACTGGGCGGAACCTGTGGAACCATCCTGACAGCAGATTGCCAGCGAACCTGGGGAAACGGGACACAGTGCTGGATGGGGGCTCGGCTCCAGGGTTTCTTATGACCACTCTTGAACCTGGGGAATCAGAGACTATACAGCTCACCACTCCGTCCTGTAGAAACAAGCTGTAGTGTCTCACGTTTCAGGGTCTCTCACCCAGCACCTCCCCACTGCCCTCAGAGCCAGCAGGCTGCACAGACTCCTCTTCCAGTGTGTTTCCCATGGCAGCTCGCCACTGCCTCCAGTGGTGGCAAGCAACATTGCCATGTCTCCCAGGGTCTCTGGCACCACGGCTCCCCGCTCCCTCCGGTGGCGTGAACTGGCACTGCCGGGCCTTCCACAGACTCCTAAGGCAGCTCCCAAACCCTCCACAGGTCTAAAGCCCCACTGGCACTGTCCCTCCAGATTGGGGACCTCTGGGCCACACCCCAGGAACCCACCTGCCACCCAGGAGGAAACTGTACCTTCTGAAGCTGCGCAGAACCCTCAGAATGGAAAAAACCCACATGCGTCCCTGAGGACACCCCCAAATTCAACAGTCCCCACAGTCACAAACTCACACCCTGATGTGCTTCCTGACCCCCATGTTCGACTCAGCAACTGGGGACCCAGCCTCAGCACCAGGAGGTAGGAACCGGATACACCTAAGCCCTAAACCAAACTCTAGGTTGTGTTTTCAGGCTTCAGTGCCCAGAGACATGGCCAACAATCCCCCCGAGATTGGGATCCCCTGAGCCTCAACCAAGAACTCCGCCGACCATCCAGGAGAAAACCATGCCGTGCGGAGCTACCCAGAACCCTCAGACCAGGAGAAACCCACATGCATATCAGAGGACACCCTCACCTCTGATGGCCCACATGGCAACAAAACCCAGAGACTGACATAACACTTGACCACCATCCTTGACTCAGCCCATGGGGGATCCCACCTCAGCAATGGCTCTTTGGGCCTGCCATGGCCCTAGGCACGAACCCAAATCCTATGTTGGCTTTTCAGACTTCTGTCTCCAGAGACCTGGTCCCCGGGACTCCAGATTGGGGACACCCGAGACACACCCTAGGACTCTAGGAATGCTGCTACCCAGGAATAAACTGTGCTGTAGGAGCTGCACAAACCCCACAGAACAGGAGAAACCTGCATGCCCCGCTAAAGCCACCCCCAACATCGGTGGCACCACCGGCCATGAAGCCGGATTCTGTCATGCCGCCAGGCACATACCCTTGACTCAGCCATGAGGGGACCCCATCGCAGTGCTGTCAGATAGGGCCTGCCATGCCCATGGGCCCTAAGCCTAACCCTAGGTCAGGTGTACAGGCTTCTGGGCCCAGAGGGCTGGCACCCAAGCCAGTCCGACTGGGGATGCCTGAGACTCATGACACCACACTGCCAGCTTCATAGGATGAAATAGTGTCATTTGAAGAAGCGCAGAAAACTCAGAGCGGGAGAAAACGTTATGACCCTGAGTCACCCCAGCATCTGCACACCCCATAGACACAACCCAGAAAGGCGTAGTTGGGCGACGTCGTCTTGGCGCGTTTTCCGGGGGGCCGCGACAGGCCCCGAGCGAGATAGGGCCCTCGGCCGCCCGCAACCGGCCGGTCCCCAGGGCTGCCCAAGGCCGGCCAATTCTCACGAGCGTTCTGCCCAAACCGATCCCGGTTTGGGCAGAACGCTCGTGAGAATTGGCCGGAAAACGCCCGGCGAACTCGCTTCGGGCGCCGCACGTCGGCGGGGCCGCCTCCCTGGGCCCGGCCCGGGATCCCACGGGGTCGCGTCCGAACCCCGCCGGAAAGAGCTGCGGGAATCCTCCGCGGGCGACGCCGACGCCTCCCGCTCCTCAGCCTCCGGGGCTCCCCTCT
>JAHRIG010009658.1:0-14582 GCA_020311275.1 Eira barbara
AAAAGTAGCATGGCATATTTATATGAAATTCTCAGAAATGCAAACTAACCTCAAGTGACCCCAAACACATCACTGATGGTCTGAGGACAAGTTGGTAGGGCAGCAGGAAAGAATGAATCAAAAAGGCACCCGGGGAAACATTTGGAGCTTATGAAAATGTTCATTATCTTGATTGTAGTGGTAGATTTATGGATATAATGCATAAAAATTCACCAAACTGCATACTTTAAATATGAGTACTTTACTGTCCATAATTATACTAGAGTAAATCCTTAAAACAAAGAAAAAAAGATTAATGAGATAAAAAATAAACATGCAATAGGGAAAATCAACAAACGAAAAGCTAGTTCTTTGAAAAGATAAATGAAACTGATGCATCTGTAGACTGATCTAGGAAGAAAATGAATTCAGAAATTACTACTACAAAAAAAAAAAAAAAGAAAAGAAATAACTAACATGACAGTTCCTACATATAATAAACACTTAAAATATTATGAATACCTTTGCAGTGATAAGGTGACAACTGTGATGAAGTGTACACATTCCTTGAAATAAACTAGTTACCAACACTAACTCAAGAAGGAGTGTTTTATTTCTGTTAAAGAATTAAAATCATAATTTAAAACCTTTCCAGAAAAGAAACCCCTCAAGCCCTAGATCACCTTTCTAGTAAATTCAGTGAAGCATTTTAGGAGGAAATAGTGACTTTCTCTTATACACCCTCTGGAAGGAGGAGGGAACACCCCCACCTCAGTTTATGAGTCTACGGTTATCCTGGTGCCAAGAGCACACAAAGACAGGACAGGAAAACTGAAGCCCTATCCCTAACGTGTATGGACTGAAAATACTTAATAAACCACATAACCCTGCTCTAACTGTAAGGAAACATCAGACAAACTCAAAATGAAGGGCATTCTACTAAATGCCTCAAAATTGTCACGGTCATCAAAAATAAGAAAGTTCTGAACAGCTGCCATACTCTAGAGGAGCTTAAGGAAGACACAATGACTGAATCTAATATTGTACTTGGGATGAGATCTGGGATAGAAAAAGGACATTACGTAAAAATCTGGTAAGTTCAGACTTCAGTCAATAACAATGTATTAATGCTGGTTCATTAGTTGTGACAATTGTATTATGGTATTTTAAGATGTTTAAAACGTACACTTGGGGCTTCTGGATGGCTCAGTGGGTTAAAGCCTCTGTCTTTGGCTAAGGTCATGATCCCAGGGCTCTGGGATCCATGCCAGCATCAGGATTTCTGCTCAGCAGGGAGACTGCTTCCTTTCCTCTCTCTGCCTGCCCTCTGACTGCTTGTGATCTCTCTCTGTCAAGTAAATAAACAAAATATTTTAAAAAAGAATAAAGAAAAAGTACACTGGTTGATGGCACTCAGAATCTCTGTAAATGTCTTGCAACTTTCCTGTAAATCTGAATCTATTCTAAAATAAACATTTATTTTAAAAAATCACTGTAATTACTGCATTAAGGCTAAGAAAACAAAGCAACAACAACATATGACCATTTCAAAGTTGCAAGAGAAGTATTTGACAAAATTCAACACCCATACCTGACAAAACACTACAAAACTAAAAAGACAATTCTTCCATTTAATACTGGACATCTACAAAAAGATTCTATAGCTAGCTAACATCATAGGTTATCGTGGAAGACTATTTTCCTCCCTAAACTGAGGAACCAAAAATGTTAAGTCTGTTCACATCAATTCTATTAAACAATATACTGGAGGTTCTAAAGGTTCTAAACACTTACTATATGATCCAGTAATTTAAGTCTGTGGCATTTACCCAAAAGAATGAAAACAGAAAAGACTTGCATACAAACATTCACTGCAGTTTCCTTCATAATAGCCCTAAAGTGCAAACAACTCAAATGTCTATTGACAGGCAAATGAAGAAGCTAACAGTGGTATATCCACAAATGGCTTACTGCTTGGGAAAAAAAAAAAAAAAAAAAAGCAACAAACTTCTGATGTATGTAACATGGAAGAATCTCAGACACATTCTACTGAACCAAGGGAGACAGAGATGAAAAAAAACAAAACAAAACAAAACAAAACAAAAAGCAAATCGGACAAAAGAAAGGTATTTCCACTTGATAAAAGATAGAACCATCTAGAGCTTTATGGACCTCATAATATAGGTTTCAAACTAATCGATTAACAAGAAGAAATTGATGTGCCCACAACTGAAGTGGAAAACAATACACAGCTTTCTTAGTGAGTGACAGAAGAAGAGGACAAAGTATTAGGAAGGGACTGATGATTCACATAACTGGTAACATCCTTTTTAACATACATGTCATACTTCCAAATATCTGATTTTGTAAAAAGTCATAAAGAAAAGTCAGAAATCATATACCATACCATAGACTTATAGTCTATTAAAGTAATTTATTGCTGACCTTTTGTCCTTAGCTACTTGATTGTGAGCTCCCTGAAGGCTAGTATAGAAAAACTCGTATCTAGTAAGAGTGCTTCCCTCATGGTGGGCAGTCTTTGAATAAATAAGTGAAATATTTGTAAGAAAATGCTAGATATCAGAAATAAAACATACATTGTTACAACTACCAAAAGCTGAGCATATTTATTCCTTCACTCCATTCTTCATGTTACAAGTTAAAGCAAATCCATAGAATTGTATTTATTTTTAACACACTTACATACATGATCTATAAATACAGTAAGTAGGGAATATTTCTACCACGCACAGTCATACATGGTGTTAGTGATTCGATCATAAAATTATGTACTTGAAGCCAACTGACAGAAAAAAGATATCAAGATGGATATCCATGAATACAGACCAAAATTTCATTTTTACCCCTTCTATTTTTTAGATTTTCTAAAATGCACATATTTAACATTCTAACAACTATGTATTGAAAGAACAAACAAGAAAATAGATACACTGGAAAGCCATGGTTATCCAAAAGTTTAAGATGATTAAATCTCTTAATTATAGAGAATGTATCCCAGAAATCTGCTAAAGACCATGCTTATAGAAATTAATTTTTTTCCAAAAACAGAAGGGTTAGTGTAAATGAAGGAGGAAAAAACCAAAACCAAAAACCAAAGATACACAATTGCAAAATGAAGTGGACAACTGAAGCTTGGTTGGTCTTCAATAATCCAGATGTTTCAGGCTCAGGTGCTTTGGGGGGCCTCACAAGCCTCAAATTAGTACCACAATCATGTTCTTTGCTTTTTAATATTTTTTAAAGGATTTTATTTATTTATTTGACAGACAAAGATCACAAGCAGGCAGAGAGGCAGACAGAGAGAGGAAGGGAAGCAGGCTCTCTGCTGAGCAGAGAACCTGATGTGCGGCTTGATCCCATGACCATGGGATCATGACCTGAGCTGAAGGCAGAGGCTTTAACTCACTGAGCCACCCAGGCGCCCTGCACATAATATTAAGAATACTGTTTGGCAATACATAAAAAACCCTTTCAACTCTTTAATAAAAAGACAAATAACCGAATTAAAAATCCTCTAAGTTTTAAATAGAACCTTTCCCCCAAAAGATACAACTTGCAGGTAAACACATGAAAAGAAGATCAACGTCATAATGAAATGAGAAGCAGGAAGAGGCACCTCTTCGTGCTGGCTGAGGCAGATATAGTCAAAAAGCCAGAAAATAACAAGGGTGCTTAAGGGCATGGAAAAAGCAGAGCTCTTCCATATTGCTGGCAGAAGTGTATGACAGTGCAGCTGTGCTGGAAAACAGTTTGGCTACTCCTTAATGAGCTAAACAGAGGATTATCACACGGCCCAACAATTCCACCATAGGTACATACCCAAGAGAAATGAAACATATGTCCACACATATATGGATTTTCACAACAGCATTATTCATAATAGCTACGAAGTGGAAATTAGCCAAATGCCCATGAACTGATCAGCAAATAAACCAAATGTGGTATATCTACCACCTAATGAAATCTTATTTTACAGTTGAAAGTAATGAAGGACTAAGGTAAGGTACAACACGGAATAACCATGAAAACATTACACCAGCTGGAAGAAGCCAGTCAAAAAAGACCACACAGTGCATGACTGCATTTATACAAAATGTCTAGAAGAGGCGAAGCTATAGGAACCGAAAAGAGATGAGTGACTGCTTAGAACTGTAGATGGGGAAGAAGGAAAATGGGATACATAGAGGAAGGACAGCTAATGGCTATGGGGTTTCTTCTAGGATGGATGATACCTCTTTAAGTCTATGTAATAGAGGGCGCAGGATGGCTTCAGTTAATGAAGCATTGGACTCTTGGTTTCAGCTCAGATCATGATCTTGAAGTCTGGAGGTGGAGCCCTGTGTCTGTCAGGCTTGCTGCTCAGCAGAAAGTTTGCTTCAGATCCCTCTTCCTCTCCCTCTGCTCCTCCCATCACTTGCACTCATGTTCTCACTCTTAAATAAATAAATAAAATCTTAAAAGAAGATGATTGTGGGAATAGTGGCAGAATTCTGTGAATATATTAAAATTAATTGAATTGTGTATTTGAAATATTTTTTTGAGATTTTGTTTATTTATTTGACAGAGAGAGAGAAAGAGATCACAAGTAGACAGAGAAGCAGGCAGAGGGAGAGGGGGAAGCAAGCTACTGCTGAGAAGAGATTCCTTTTTTTTTTTTTTTTTTTTGTTTAATTTCTTTTCAGCATAACAGTATTCATTGTTCAGTGATATAGAGCAGATAGATAGCAGATAGATAGCAGAAGGATAGATAGCACCACACCCAGTGCTCCATGCAATACGTGCCCTCCCTAATACCCAACATCTGGTTCCTCCCACCTCCCACCCCCTCTGCTTCAAAACCAACAGGTTGTTTTTCAGAGTCCACAGTCTCTCATGGTTCAACTCCCCTTCCAATTTCCCTCAACTCCCTTCTCCTATCCATCTCCCCATATCCTCCATGTTATTTGTTATGCTCCACAAATAAATGAAACCATATATGACAATTGATCTCCCTGCTTGACTTATTTCACTAAGCATAATATCTTCCAGTCCCGTCCATGTTACTACAAAAGTTGGGTATTCATCCTTTCTGATGGAGGCATAATACTCCATAGTGTGTATGGACCACATCTTCCTTATCCATTCATCCATTGAAGGGCATCTTGGTTCTTTCCACAGCTTGGCAACCGAGGCCATTGCTGCTATAAACATTGGGGTACAGATCGATCTTCTTTTAACTACATCTGTATCTTTGGGGTAAATACCCAGTAGTGCAATTGCAGGGTCATAGGGAAGTTCTATTTTTAATTTCTTAAGGAATATCCACACTGTTCTCCAAAGTGGCTGCACCAACTTGCATTCTCACCAACAGTGTAAGAGGGTTCCCCTCTCTCCACATCCTCTCCAATACACGTTGTTTCCTGCCTTGCTAATTTTAGCCATTCTAACTGGAGTAAGGTGGTATCTCAATGTGGTTTTAATTTGAATCTCCCTGATGGCTAGTGATGATGAACATTTTTTCATGTGTCTGATAGCCATTTGTATGTCTTCATTGGAGAAGTGTCTGTTCATATCTTATGCCCATTTTTTGATATGATTATCTGTTTTGTGTGTATGTTGAGTATTAGAAGTTCTTTATAAATCCTGGATATCAACCTTTTGTCTATACTCTCATCTGCAAATATCTTCTCCTATTCCTTGGGTTGCCTCTTTGTTTTGTTGACTCTTTCCTTTGCTGTGCAGGAGCTTTTGATCTTGAGGAAGTCCCAAAAGTTCATTTTCATTTTGTTTCCTTTGCCTTTGGAGATAGATCTTGAAAGAAGTTGATGTGGTTGATATAGAAGAGGTTACAGCCTATGTTCTCCTCTAGGATTCTCATGGATTCCAGTCGCACGTTGAGTTCTCTTATCCATTTCGAGTTTATCTTTGTGTATGGTGTAATTGAATGGTCAAGTTTCGTTCTTCTACATATACCTGTCCAATTCTCCCAGCACCATTTATTGAAAAGACTGTCTTTTTTCCACTGGATATTTTTTCCTGCTTTGTTGAAGATTATTTGACCATAGAGTTGAGGGTCCATATCTGGGCTCTCTACTCTGTTCCACTGGTCTGTGTGTCTGTTTTTATGTCAGAACCATCCTGTCTTGGTGATCACAGCTTTGTAGTAAAGCTTGAAATCAGGTAACATGATGCTGCCAGTTTTATTTTTGTTTTTCAACATTTCCTAAGCAATTCGGGGTATCTTCTGATTCCATACAAATGTTAGGAATATTTCTCCAGCTCTTTGAAAAATACCAGTGGAATTTTGATTGGAATGGCATTAAATGTATAAATTGCTCTAGGCAGTGTAGACATTTTAACAATATTTATTCTTCTGATCCAAGAGCATGGAATGGTCTTCCATCTTTTTGTGTCTTCTTCAATTTTTTCATGAGTGTTCTGTAGTTCCTCGAGTACAGATCCTTTACCTATTTGGTTAGGTTTATTCCCAGGTATCTTATGGTTCTTGGTGCTATAGTAAATGGAATAGGTTCTCTAATTTCCCTTTCTGTATTTTCATTGTTAGTGTATGACTTTGTATCCTGCCATGTTACTGAATGGCTGTATGAGTTCTAGTAGTTTGAGCGTGGAGACTTTTGGGTTTTCCATATAAAGAATCATGTCATCTGAGAAGAGAAAGATAGCTTGACTTCTTCCCTGCCAATTTGGATACCTTTTATTTCTCTTTGTAGTCTGATTGTTGTTCCTAGGACTTCTAATACTTTATTGAATAAGAGTAGTGAGAGTGAGCATCCTAGTCGTGTTCCTGATCTCAACGGGAAGGCTGCAAGCTTTTTCCCACTGAGGACGATACTTGCTGTGGGTCTTTCATAGATAGATTTGATGAAGTTCAGGAATGTTCCCTCTATCCCTATGCTTTGAAGTATTTTAATCAGGAATGGATGCTGGATTTTGTCAAATGCTTTTTCTGAATCAATTGAGAGGACCATGTGGTTCTTTTCTTTATTGATTTGTTCTATCACATTGATTGATTTGTGAATGTTGAACCATCCTTGTAACCCAGGGATGAAACCCACCTGGTCATGGCGGATAATCTTTTTAATGTGCTGTTGGATCCTGTTTGCTAGGATCTTGTTGAGAATCTTAGCATCCATATTCATCAGTGATATTGGCCTGAAATTCTCTTTTTTGGTGTCATCTTTGCCTGGTTTGGGGATCAGGGTAATGCTGGCTTCATAAAAAGAGTCTGGAAGTTTTCCTTCTGCTTCAATTTTTTGAAACAGCTTCAGGAGAATCAATGTTATTTCTTCTTTGAATGTTTGGTAGAATTCCCCAGGGATCTGTCAGGTCCTGGGCTCTTGTTTTTTGGGAGGTTTTTGATCACTGCTTCAATCTCGTTACTAGATATCAGTCTATTCAGGTTGTCAATTTCTTCCTGGTTTAATTTTGGGAGTTTATAGTTTTCCAGGAATGCATCCATTTCATCTAGGTTGCTTAGCTTATTGGCATATAACTGTTGATAATAACTTCTGATGATTGTTTCTACTTCCTTGGTGTTAGTAGTGATCTCTCCCTTTTCATTCCTGATTTTATTAATTTGAGCTTTCTCTATTTTCATTTGGATTAGTTTGCCCAATGGTTTATTGATCTTATTGATTCTTTCCAAAAACCATCTTCTAGTTTCATTGATGCGTTCTACGCTATCTCTTATCTATCCATTGATCTTTACTCTAATTTTGATTATTTCCCTTCTTGTGTGTGGAGTTGGCTTAATTTGTTGTTGATTCTCCAGTTCCTTAAGGTGTGAAGACAGCTGGTGTATTCTGGATTTTTCAGATTTTTTGAGGGAAGCTTGGATGCTCTGTATTTCCCCTTTAGGACTGCCTTTGCTCTATCCCATAGGTTTTGGACCAAAGTATCTTCATTCTCATTGCTTCCCATGAATTCTCTAAGTTCTTCTTTGATTTCCTAGTTGATTCAAGCATTCTTGAGTAAGGTGGTCTTTAGTTTCCAGGTGTTTTAATTCCTTCCAAACTTTTCCTTGTAGTTGAGCTCCCATTTCAAAGCATTGTGATCTCAGAATATGCAGGGAAACATCTCAATCTTTTGGTATCAGTTGAGCCCTGATTTGTGACCCAGTATGTGGTCTATTCTGGAGAAGGTTCCATGTGCACTCGAGAAGAAGGGGTATTCTGTTGTGTTATGGTAGAATGTTCTTTATATATCTATGAGGTCCTTCTGGTTCAATGTGTCATTCAATGCTCTTGTTCCTTTATTGATTTTCTGCTAGACGTGATCTCTCTATTACTGAGAGTGGCATGTTAAGATCCCCTACTATTAATAATGCATTCATATCAATATGTCTCTTTATCTTGATTAACAGTTGTCTTATGTAATTGGCTGCTCCCACATTAGGGGCAGAAATATTTACAATTGTTAGATCTTCTTGTTGGATATATCCTTTAAGGATGATGTAGTGTCCTTCTGTATCTCTGACTACAGTCTTTAGTTTAAAATCTAATTTATCTGACGTGATAATCACTACCCCAGTCTTCTTCTGAGGCCCATTGACATGAAAGATACTTCTCCCTCCCTTCACTTTCAGTCTGGATGTATCCTTAGGTTCAAAATGGGTCTCTTGTAGACAACCTATGGATGGGTCCTGTCGTTTTATCCAATCTGCATCCCTGTGCTATTTTATGGGCACATTTAAGCCATTCACATTGAGAGTGATTATTGATAGATACGTTTATATTGACATTCTGTTACCTGTGAAGTCTCTGTTTCTATAGATTATCTGCATAAATTTCTATTCAATGATATTCTTTTTTTCCCCCTCTTTTATAGAACCCCCCTTAACATTTCTTGTAGTGCTGCCTTGTTGGTCACATACTCTTTTAAACCTTTTCAGTCTTTGGAAACTCTTTATTTATCCATCCATTTTGAATGCCAGTCTTGCTGGATAAAGTATTCTTGGCTGCATGTTCCTCTCATTTAGTGCCCTGAATACATCTTGCCAGCCCTTTCTGGCTTGCCAGGTTTCTGCGGACAGGGCTGACGTTATTCCAAAGGGCTTTCCTCTGTACCTAAGGAATCTCTTCCCCTAGCTTCGTTCAGGAACTCCTGTCTAAAATTATGGTTCATCATTTTTACAATCCAGTGTCTCGAGGTCTTTCTAGATTCTGTGATCTTGGGGGCAGACCTTTCTGTCTCTAGGACATGAACGCTGCTTCCATTTTCCAGGTGGAAAATTTTCATGGAGAATTTATTCAGGTATATCCTCTAGTTTCTGTCTTTTTCCTCCCCCTCAGGGATTTCAATAATTCTGAGGTTGCAACATTTCATGGCGTCATTTATTTCCCTAATTCTGTTTTCATGGCTTCTAAGCTGTTTGTCCAGACTTCCTTCTGATCCTTTTTCTCAATCAGTTTGTCCTCCAGATAACTTATTCTATCTTCTGCTTCACTTACCCTAGTTGTTAGAGTATTTAGATTAGATCGGAAGTCATTGAGGGCATTGTGAACATCATCCCTGGTGACTTTCACTTCTGCCCTAATCAATTCCATTTTGTCATTAAAGGCTTTCTCCAACCTGGATAATCGTTGGACTGAATTCCCTTTCCATCATACTGTTTATGTCCACATCCAATAGCTCTGATGGAGAGGAGCCAGTCTCTGAATTTTTCCTCTGTTGGGCATTCCTCCTTCTAGTCATTTTGGTGAGAGATAGCTGAAGGGATGTGTAGCTGAATATATCAACCTTGGTGCAGACAAGGTGCACTCCGGAACACTTCTGAGCAATCGGGAGTCCCCACCAAAAAGAAAGAAAAAAGGAAAAAGAAAGAGAGGGAGAGAGAGAGAGAAAGAAAGAGAAAAGAAAAAAATAAAAGAAAAAATAAAAGACAAGACCCAGTTCGAATGGGCCCCAAAGGTAAGATTTATAAAGTATACAAACAAAAACAGACAACAAAAAGACCAAAAAAAGTAAATGACAAGAAAAAAAAAAAAAAAAAAGAACCCAGCCAAAATGAACCCCAAGTATAAGATTTATATACTACTAGAGCAAAAACAAATACACAGAAACACTGACAGAAGAAAAATATGGGAGGCTGGTTATAAATTCTCAGTGTGGGCCAGTAAGTTTATTTTATTTTTATTTTTATTTATTTATTTTTTTTGAGAAATATTATTTTGATTCTTCCTGGATGTATCTTGATATCCGTGTTAAAGGACTCAACTTTCCTGAGATAAAGGGGGATTAAACTGGTTTATATAGGGGTAGCATTTTCTGGGGAAAGGGGATTACCTTGAAGCTTATCTGTGTATGAATGTTAAAAAAATAATAAAATAAAAACGTAAAAATTAGAAAAGCAAAAGAAAAACACAGGTATATGTATCAAAAAAGTTAAAGTAAAGGTTATTATGGAATTTGTTGTATTCAACATCTCATTGTGATGGTAAATAGGTTAAAAAAGTATATAACAAATTTGAAAAGAATGAGAATAGTGAGAACGAATTAAAAATAAAAGTTGTATCTATGACGTATTGGTGGTTGTCCTCTTGCTTTTTGTTTGTTTGTTTTGTTTGTCTTGCCTGACTTTCTGTGGGAGGGCATCGACCATGAGGTTTTTCAGGCAGTCTTGCTAGAGTTGATTCCTCCTGCCCCCCTAACAAGGAGCTGGGCTCTGAGGAAATCGGTTTTTCAGGCTTTTATTCTCTGAAGTTTTTTTTTTTTTCTTTTTTTTTCTCCTCCCTTTGGCGGCTTTTGGCTGTTCTTTGGAGCTTTAGAGGAAGTTAAACTGCTCCCAGAACTCTGTCGCTGAGAGAAGCCTCAGTCAGTTCCCTTCTGGGTACTCCTGAGCACATAAATTCCCCCTCTGCCACTGGCAGAGCATGTCCCCAGTCCCAGTCTCAGGGGTCGCTGAAACTCCCACTTTTACCCTAAACCATGTGAAGTACTAGTCCAGAGAGCTGGCTTCCAGTGGCTGACTTTGCCTCAGCTGTCTGGGGAGGTCCAGATTAACAGAGAGATCCCAACCAGAGATAGCAGACTGAGATTTTCACTCTGACCTGGGCTGGGATTGTTCAGAGACTCCCTGTTCTAGAGAGCACTGGCTAGTGCCTGCAGGGTCTTCTCTCAGGGGAGGGTGTGGAGCAGGACTCAGACCCTTGTCGTGGAGTGCGTGTGCAGTGTGCAAAAGGCTGTGATTCTAGAGAGTGCTCACTAGCATCCACATCAGATTCTCTCATGCATGTGGTGATCCAGATGCTCTCACATGAGCCTGAAGCTTAGGGACCAACACCTGGCTTCTTCGCTGCACTCTGGCTCAGCACCAGCGGTGGTCACACTGGGTCCGTGGGTTTAAGCCCCTCTCCCTAACCACCTGATTCCACCAATTTCCCCTTAAGATCTTTTGCTCTTTTTGAGTGCTTTCAACCAGACTCCAAGTTAATGCTGGTCCCCAATCACAGGGCACTCTCGTATTGGGGTATTACTTTCCAATGGGTCACTTCTGGTGACTCCCTCCCACTTTGCTTTATCTTCTGATATCAGTCTGATGTTCCCACTCCACTTTACCTGTCCACTGGCACCTGCCCCCATACAAATCAATCTCAGGCTGATTTCATGGGTGATCAGAGTGACTTGGTAGATAATCAGTTCACTTTAGGGGACCAGTTGAAACAGTGCTTCCTACTTCTCCACCATCTTGCCTCCCAAGCAACTGATTTATGTGTATTGATTTTGTATCCTGCCACATTGCTGAATTGCTGTGTGAGTTCAAGGTTTAGGGGTGGAGTCTTTTGCGTTTTCCACATAAAGTATATTGTCCTATGCAAAGAGAGACAGTTTCACTTCTTTGCTGTTGTCTGAATGCTGAGGTTAGGACTTCTAGAACTATCTTGAACCAAACTAGTGAGAGTGGGCATCTCCGTCCTATTCCTGGCCTTAATGGGAAAGCTCTCTGTTTTTCCCCTTTGAGAATATTTGTAGTGTGTTTTTCATAAATGATTTTTATGATATGAGATATGTTCCCTCTATCCCTATATTTTGAGGGGTTTTAATCAACCATGGGATCCTACTGGCTAATATCTTGCAGTGTGATATGGCATTTGAATTCATCGGGGTTATTCTTCTGTAATTCTCATTTTTGATGGGGTCTTTGTCTGCTTTTTGGATCAAGATAATGTTTGGCTTCATAAAATGAATTTGGAATCTTTCTTCCATTTCAATATTTTGGAAGCAGCTTCAGCAGAATAGGTATGGTTTCTTCTTTAAATGTTTGGTAGAATTCCCCTGGGAAGCGATCTGACCCTAGACTCTTGCTTTCTTTTTTGTTGTTGTTTGTTTGTTTGTTTGTTTTATTTTGTTTTGTTTTGTTTTTGTTAAATTTTTGATTATTGCTTCAATTTCCTTGTTGGTTATGGGTCTGTTGAGATTTTCTCTTTCTTCCTGATTAAGATTTAATAGTTTATATGTTTCTAAGAGTGCATCCATTTCTTCCAGATGGCCCAATTTTTTTTGGCATATAGTTAGTGAAAATATGTTCTAACAATTCTCTGTTTCTTTTGCATCGGTCATGATCTCTCCCCTTTCCTTTCGGATTTTATTAATTTGGGTACTTTATGTTTTCTTTTGGCTAAGTCTGGCCAGAGGTTTCAATCTTATTAATTCATTCAGAGAACCAGCTTCTACTTTTGATGATCTGTTCTGCTGTTCTTCTAGTTACTATTTCATTGATTCCTGCTCTAATCATTATTCTTTCTCTTATACTGCTTGGTTTCAGCTCCACCTGCTGTTCTTTCACAAGGTCCTTTAGGTTTAAGGTTAGCTTGTGCATTTTGAATTTTTCTAATTTTTTGAGAGAGTCTTGGATGACTATGTAATTCCCTCTAAGGAGCACCTTTTCTATATCCCATGGGTTTTGAAATCATGTGTTTTCATTTTCATTAGTTTCAATAAATTTGTAAATTCTTCTTCAATTTCCTGGTTGGCCCAATCATGCTTTAGCTGGATGCTCTTTAACCTCTAAGTGTTTCAATTCCTTCCAAATTTCCTCTTCTGATTGGGTTCCAGTTTCAAAGCATTATTGTCTGAATAAAAGCAGGGGAGATTCTCAAGCTTTTGATATTGGTGAAGAACTGATTTGTGACCCAGTATTTGATCTATTTTGGATAAAGTTCTGTTTTCAGTTCAGAAGAACGGGTAATCTTTTGTTTAAGGATTAAATGTTCTCTTTATATCTTTGAAGTCCATCTGTCATTCAAAGCTCTTATTTCTTTTTGACTGATCTTCTGCTTGGATGATTTGTCCATCGCTTTGAGTAGAGTGTTGAATTTCCTAGTATAAATGTATGATTATAAGTATGCTTCTTACTTTTATTAGTTAGCTGCTCCCATTTTGGGGACATAGATATTTAAAATTGTTAGATTTTCTTGTTGGATAGACCCTTTAAGTATGATATATTGTGCCTTTCCATCTCTTACTACTATCTTTGGTTTAAAATATAATATGTCTGGTATGAAGATTGGTACCTCACCTTTCTTTTGAGATCCATTAGTGCTGTAAATGGTTCTTTATCCCTGTACTTTCAGTCTGGAGGTCTGGTTATGTAAAAAATGAGTCTCCTGTAGACAGCATATGAATGGGTACTATGTGATATATTTTATCTTATGTGATATCCTTTGTCCTTTGCTTGGCACATTGAGCATGTTACATTCATAGAAATTATTGAAAGGCATGAATTTGCTGCCATCGTATTGCCTGCAAAGTCCCTATTTCTGTAGATGGTCTCTGTTCCTTTCTGGTGTATGTTACTCTTGGGGTCTCATTGCTTAAAGAATCTCTCTTAAGATTTCTGGCAGGGCTGACTTGGTAATAACATGTTATTTAGTTTCTGTCTATCCTGGAAACTCTACCTCTCCTTCCATGCTGAAATACAGCCTTTCTGGATAATGTAGTCCTTGCTGTACGTTCTTCTCATTTAGTATCCTAGATACATCTTACCAGCCTTTTTAGTCTGCTAGATTTCTGTGGACAGGTCTGATGTTATTCCAATGTTCCTCCCTCCATGTGTAAAGACTCTCCTTGCCATAGGTGCTGTCAGGATAGCTTTCTCAGCTCTAAGATTTGCAAGTTTCATTATTATATGTTGGTGTACTGAAAATATTATAACTGGAAATTTTTCCTTTTAAAAAGGAAGAAAAACACTAAGACATTTTCTGGTACATAAATGTAGTGAAATCTTATTACTACTAGACCTGTCTTACAGTAAATGTCAAAGGGAGACATTCAGGTTGAAATAAAATAATGTTGTAATATGGATCTGTAAGCTTAATTTTAATTTCCCAAAGAAATTAGAAGACACATGTAGGAGAATATTATTGGTCTGTGTATGAAATGTAAAGAATTAATTCATGTAATTGATATTTAAAATGAGGAAGAATTATGTATACTAATGGACTTTATATATGATTAAATTAAGGAAAATGCAGATGAATATAGGGGAGGAGAAAAAAAGAGAGAGAGATGGAAGCAAATCATAAGAGCCTCTTAACTATAGTTAACAAACTGAGGGCTGATGGAGAGAGGTGGGTGGGGGATGG
>JAHRIG010009659.1:0-22515 GCA_020311275.1 Eira barbara
GGAGGTTGTGGGTAAAAGGGGACCCTCTTGCACTGTTGGTGGGAATGCAAGCTGCTGCAGCCACTGTGGAAACCAGTATGACTGTTCCTCAAAACGTTAAATATAGAACTACCTTATGATCCAGCAATCACACTACCGGGTGTTTACCCGAAGAATATGAGAACAATAACCCAAAAGGATACATGTGCCCCTATGTTTCTTGCAACATCATTTACAATATTACAATATGGTAGCAATCCAAGTATTTCTTGATAATTTGATAAATGAGATGATACGTGTATACACACACACACACACACACACACACACAGTGGAAAATTACTCAGCCATAAAAAATGAAATCTTGCCATTTGCAGACACATGGATGGAGGTATAGAGTACTATCCTAAGTGAAATCGGTCAGTGGGAGAAAGACAAATGCCTCGTGATGTCACTCTTCCATGGAATTTAAGAAACGAACATACATAAATAAAGGAGAAAGAAGATACAAAACAAAATACCGACTCTGTGGTTACCAGAGTGGAAGTGGATGGAGATATGTGAAATGTATGACGGGGACTAAGAGTACACTTTTCTCGATGACCGCTGAGTAATATATAGAATCACTGAATCACTATATTGTACACCTGAAACTAATATACCACTGTATGTTAACTCTACCTGAATTAAAATGAACAATAAAAAAGTTTTTTCTTTCTATTTGTAAAAGCTTTTGCTATGCAATGTTCATAAGACTTCCTTGAGAGTATTTACTGTACAATAATAACCCACTCTATGCCTGGAATTCAAATTTCACTGTATTCTTATACTTTTCCTGTTAATTGTAGCCCACAGGAGCCATGGTTCCTTTCCATCCAGGATCAGCACCTATGCTTTCAAGAGTGTAAGTAGAGACAGATGGCACTTCACTGTCCAGAACGCTATTATTGTTTCTGTTTTCATGTGAGATTGTCATAGAGTATGGGACAGGTTTCAGAGCAGGTTTGTTATACACCCTGGATATCTAATTCAGTGGTCATTCCCTGGATCTGTTTGGCTGATAAGTTACTGTGGATGGACTTGCTTCCAAGCACATACCTGGAAGACAAATGAGGGTGGGCTTGGTGTGGGACGGGAAGAAGACCAAGTACAGACAAGGGTTTGATCCTTCCCCTGATCTAGCAATGGCCATGGGAGTGGTTATGGGAGGCAGAAGCCACAGGAAACCACTAAGGTCACCAGCTGAAAGCATAGAGCCCAGGTCATGGGATCTTGAGATGCAGGGCTTGAAGTCTGTTCGGAGCTACCTCTGGGTAGGAAGAGAGGAAGGAATGAGAAGGAGAAATTGCCTGAACCTGGCCCATGCCAGCTTCCCACTACTACTGGTACACATCAGTCTACACAGCTGACCAAGCCTGGGCTCAAGATGGGCTGTCTTGGGTCCTTCAACCCTCAGTGGGACAGATGGCTCCAGGTCTCAGGGACATGCTTAGGGAGGTGGGAAGGAGGGCTGCCCCTCCAGGTCATACCCTGCTTGAGCAGGCAGCCCTCTAGAACTGCCAAAAACCCACTGGCATTTTTAAAAATATTTTATTTATTTATTTGACAGACAGAAATCACAAGTAGGCCGAGAGGAAGGCACAGAGAGAGAGAGAGAGGAGGAAGCAGGCTCCCCGCTGAGCAGGAAGCCCAATGCGGGGCTCCATCCCAGGACCCTGGGATCATGACCCGAGCTGAAGGAAGAGGCTTTAACCCACTAAGCCACCCAGGAGCCCCCCACTGGCAGTTTTGAAAGTCTTGCCATGGATGAACTAAGTCATTGAGAAATATAAAACACTATTCGTTTTTAAGTTCAGAGCTGTCAGCTCATGAAGTGAGAAGATCCTCCCTGAGGAAGACTGAGGGAAGGGCAGGTCAGGCTGAAAAGAGAGATGTGGTTTTCTTGATTGGGGACATGCAGCCCCCTTCCAGGGCAAGGTATTGTCCTCACCTCACAGAGGATCCATGGAAGTGTTCCATCAGGAACTGACTGAGCTTCCTCTTGAGAAGGTACCCTGGCATCAGGTTACACAGGGCAGAAGAGGAGGGCCAGATGGAGGGAGGGCAATACCCTGGGAGCCATGGGGCAAAAGCAGAGGGTCATGTCCATAAAGATGATGAAAAATTGGAGGCAGCAGCATGGGAGCTGGCAGAGTGCTCACAGCTACAGTGACTGGGTGCCTTCTGTGCCAGGTATGGTTGACTTCAGTGGGCTCCAGACTAGTCTTGACCACAAACCTAAAAGTGTGCACCACTACTGCACTCCTCTCCCCATGCTGCTGCTAGGAATCACAGTCACAGACCCTGATCAATTTTTAAGGAAATGAAGGAGTGCCTCTCCCAGCACACTCCCCCTCTGGTGGTGGTCCAGCACAACCCTTGTGCTTGGCCAGAAACTGCCGTCTACCTGTCTCCACACAACTCAACGGATGGGAGGGTGTCCCTGAGTTCTACAGGATCTCATGAGACAGATTAACAGACCTTATTACCCCACCCACCACCAACACCCAGTGGGTCACTCAGGACCTTGACTATTGTCATGAAGCTCACCATGATCTGTTTCTATCACTTTCAAAGAAAGTTCTGTTCCTGCACAATATCGTGCATCCTGGCTGCTGACCTGGGGCCATGCCATGAACCCACATGAAATCCTTCTGTTAGAGAAGGCCAACCCTGCACCTCATAGAAAATGTTCTTTTTTTTTTTAAGATTTTATTCATTTATTTGACAAACAGAGATCACAAGTAGGCAGAGAGGCAGGCAGAGAGAGAGGAGGAAGCAGGCTCCCTGCCAAGCAGAGAGCCCGATGTGGGGCTCAATCCCAGGACCCTGGGATCATGACCTGAGCTGAAGGCAGCGGCTTTAACCCACTGAGCCACCCAGGCGCCCCATAGAAAATGTTTCTAATGAACTGAAAATCCGTCAGGAATACAGTGTGAATGGTGGTACACTGTCTGCATGGTAGTCAATAATTCTGACGAGGGTTGTCCACCCCCCACCATCTCACAGAACCTTCCACTGTTTGGAGCTCATTCTCTGCCCTCAGAAAAACAGCCCAGTAAACAAAAAATTATCCTAAATGCTCCCTTCACCTTCTGATCCAAATCTTGTCCAACCACAATGGGATGAAACTAGAAATCAGTCACAAGAAGAAAATGTTACAGTCAAAAATATGGAGAGATTTAACAACATGCTCCTAAACTAACAACAGTCAAAGAAGAAATCAGAAGAAATTTTAAAAGTACCTTGAGACAAAAACAACAACAACAACAACACAAAACCAAAAACCAAACAAACAAACAAAAAAAACCCTTCAAAAACTTATGGGATGCAGCAAAATTAGTTCTAAGGGGGAAGTTCATAGAAATTCAGGTCCTTGTCAATCCACAAGAGAGCTCTCCTGTAAACATTATAATTTTACATGAGAAAGAAGTATTTAAAAAAGCAAAGCCCCAAATCAGTAGGAATAAGGAAATAACAAATAGGAATGTGGAAATAAATACAATGGGGACAAAAAGACAAAAGATCAATGAAAATAAGAGCTGCCTTTGTTGGAAAGATAAACAAAACAAACAAACTTTAAGCTAGACTCACCAATAAAGAGAGAGGGCTCAAATACATTCAGGAAAGAAAGATGATTAATTCCTGTCTCACACCAAAATCCCACAGAACACAGGCAGCAACCTCCTCGACCTCCAACACAGCAACTTCTTTCAAGACACGTCTCTAAAGTCAAGGGAAACAAAAGTAAAAATGAACTTTCGGTACTTTATCAGGATGAAAAGCTTGGAAACACTCAACAAAACTAAAAGGCGACCTGTAGAACGGGAGAAGATATTTGCAAATTCTATTAAAGTTAAAGGTCTGGTATCCAAGATTTACAAAGAATTTCTCAAACTAAACACCCAAAAACCAAAGAGTCCACTCAAGAAATGGGCAGAAGACATAAAAAGACACTTCTCCAAAAAAGACAGACAAATGGCTAACAGACACATGAAAAAATTCTCCACATCACTTGCCATCAGGGAAATAAAAATCAAAACCACAATGAGACACCACCTTACACCAGTGAGAATGGCAAAAATTAAAAGACAGGGAGCAACAAATGTTGGTGAGGATGTGAAAAATCTTACACAACAGTGTAAGAGTGAATCCACCTCTTACACTGTTGTTGGGAAAGCAAGCTGGTACAGTCACTCCAAAAAACAGTAGGGAGTTTCTTCAAGACATTAAAAATAAAGCTACCCTGTGACCCACCAACTGCACTCATGGGTATTTACCATACGGGTTTGGTAAAAAGATGAGGCACATGCACCCCAGTGTGCATAGCAGCAATGTCCACAATAGCCAAACTGTAGAAGGAGCTGAGATGTCCTTCTACAAATGAATGTATAAAGAAGATGTGGCTCAGGGGCCCCTGGGTGACTCAGTGGGTTAAGCCTCTGCCTTAGGCTCAGGTCATGATCTCAGGTTCCTTGGATGGAGCCCCCCATAGGGTTCTCAGGTCAGTGGGGAGCCTGCTTCCCTCTCTCTCCCTGCCTGCCTCTCTGCCTACTTGTGATCTCTCTCTCTGTGTCAAATAAATAAATGAATTTTAAATAAATAAAATGATTTTATCATTTTAAAAGAAGAAGAAGATGTGGTTCATATGTACAATGGAATATTACTCAGCCATCAGAAACGATGAATACTTACCATTTACGTTGACATGGATGGAACTGGAGAGGATTATGCTAAGTGAAATAAGTCAAGCAGAGAAAGACAGTTATCATACGATTTCACTCATATGTGAAATACAAGGAATAATACAGAGGATCATAGGGACAGGGTGGGAAACCCGAATGGGAAGATATCTGAGAGGGAGAAAAACCATATGAGACTCTTGACTCTAGGAAATAAATTGAGGGTTGAAGAAAGGGAAGTGGGTGGGGGGATGGGATAACTGGGTGATGGGCATTAAAGATGCCATGTGTGGTGATAAGCGCTGGCTGTTGCACTCTATGAATCATTGAATTAATTAAATCATTAATGAATCATTGAACATTATATCAAAAACTAATGATGTACTATACCTTGCCTAATGGAATTTAAATTTTAAAAAATGAGAAACTTTAAATAAAGGAACAAAAGATGATCCATGACAATGAATACCACAAAAATACAAAAGGTCATAAGAGTACTATGAGCAAGTAGAGGCCAATACACTGGACAACCTAGAAGAAATGGATAAGTCCCTACCAACAACCTAGAAAGAATGAACCATGAAAGGAAAAAAAAAAAATCTGAACAGACTGATCACTAGTAAAAAGATTGATTTGATAATCAATACCGTCCCAAGAAACAGATGTCCAAGGCCAAAAATCCAAGAAAAGGATTCAAGAAACACTACAAGAAAAGGAAATGCCAATATCCCTCATGAACATAGATGTAAAAATCCTCAAGAAATTAATCAGCAAACTGTATTCAACAATACATCAGGAGAATCACACAACACGATCCAGTGGGATTTGTTCCAGTGATGCAAGGACGATTCCACATCTGCACATCCAACAATGGGATATACCACCTTAACAAAATAAAAGATAAAATCACATGATTGTTACAATAGATGCAGAAAGAACTTCTCACAAGATTAAATATGAATTTAGGATAAAACCCTAAACCATCTGGGTATTGGGGGAACATACCTCAAAACAATAAAGGCTCTATATGTTGCACGGAGCACTGGGTGTGGTGTATAAACAATGAATTCTGGAACGCTGAAAAGAAATTTTAAAATAAATAAACAAATAAAAAATTTTAAAAGCCCCTATATGAAAAGCTCATAGCTGACACCATACTCAAGTGTGAAAAGCTGAAAACTTTTCCACTAAGATCAAGAACAAGACAAAGATAGATGCCCACTCGCACCACTTTCATTCAGCATAGCACTGAAAGTCTTAGACAAAACATTTAGATAAAAATTGATATGAAATCCAAATAGGAAAAGAAACCAGTCACTATTTGCAGATGACATGATACTATATAAGATTCCACCGAAAAAAAAAAACAAAAACAAAAACAAAAACAAAAACCTGTTAGAGAAAACAAATTCAGTAAAGCTGCAAGATGCAAAGCTGGCATACAGAGACCTGTTGCATTTCTCCTTTTAAAAGATTTTATTTATTTATTGGATAGAGGAAGCATGAGCACAAGCTGGGGAGCAGCAGAGGGAGAGAGAAAAGCTGGCTCCCCACTGATCAGGGAGCCCGATTAAGGGCTCCATCCCAGGACCTCAGAATCATGACCTGACCTGAAGGCAAATGCTTCACCAACGGAGCCACCCAGGTACCCCACTTGTGTTTCTATATACTGAAGACAAACTTTCACAAAGAGAAACTAAGGAAGCAATGCCATTTACAATTGCATGGAGAAAAAATATCTAGGAATCAGAGTAATCAAGAATAAGAAAGACCTGGTACACAGGACACAGGGTGGAAAATAAAGGAAGTGCATGAGTGTGTTGGGGTGGGAGGAATGTGTGGGTCAATGAAATGGAAGACGACACCAATAAACAGAAGCATATGCCATGCTCATTAACTGGAAAAGTTAATAATGTAAACATGTTCATCATACCCAAAGCAAGCTACAGATGTGATGAAATCCCTATCCGAATCCCAATGACGTGATTCAAAGAAATAGAAGACGGTTCTAAAATTCATATGATTTCACAAAAGACCCCAAATACCCAGAGCAATCTGGAGAAAGAAAGCTGCAGTCACCACACTCCCAGATGTCAAGCTAGAATACAAAGTTATGATCATCCAAACAGTATGGTGCTGACATAAAAACACACACACAGAATAGAATAGAACGAAATAGAAAACTCAGAAACTAAGCCGTACATATATGGTCTTAACTTACAACACAGGAGCAGAAAATGTACAATGCAGTGAGGACTGTCTCTTCAGTGAACGATACTGAGAAAACTAGACACTATATGCAGGAAAGTGTAACTAGATCACAACACCGCACACAGAAATTTTAAACGGATGAATGACTTGAACATAAGACCTGAATCCATAAACCTACAAGAAAAAAACACAGGTAGTAAGTTTCTTGACATTGGTTTTGGCAAAGTCTTCAGATCAGACACCAAAAGCAAAGGAACCAAAGGCAAAAATAAGCAAGTGGAACGACATCAAATCAAGATCTTCTTCACGGCAAAAGAAACCATCAAAAACTTAAAAGGCAACCTACCCAATGACCAAAAAAATCTGTACATCATATGCTTGAGAAGAGGCTAATATCCAAAATACAAAAAACACAAATACAAATCTAAACAAAAACTAAATAAAGATTGGGGAGAATATGTGAATAGATACTTTCCAATGATAACATACATGTGGCCAACAGACACAGAAAAAGTTGCTCAACATCACTAATCATCATCAGGGAACTGTAAGTCAACAGGTGTCAGCTGTCACAATGGTTGGAACGGCAATTGTCCCAGAGAGAGACACCAGGTGTGGTCAAGCATGTGTAGATGAGGGACCCTATAGGCTGTTGGTGGGAATGTACATTAGTGCAGCCACAGTGGCAAACAGTATGGAGGGTCCTGAAAATGATAAACACAACTACCATGAGACCCAGTAATTGCTCTATTGAATATTTTTTGGAGAACACAAAAACACTCCCTCAAAAAGAGATACGCACTCCCATGTTCACTGGAGCATCATTCACAATAACCAGACATGGAAACATAAACCTTGAGAGCATTATGCTAAGTAACTTAGACACAGAGTGACAAACACCAGATGCTCTCGTGTCCATTCCAAAGGGAAATAAAAACATAATGAACACATACATACTGAAAACAAATTACTGGTTGCCAGATTCATGGAAGCAGGGGGTGGGTGGCGGGAAACAGATGAAGGTGGCCAAAGGCGCAATGTTTGAGTGATAAAATCTACAGGTTATGGAAAGTTCTGTGTAACATGGAGACTAAAACTAACCCTGCAGCAGGGGAACAGATTCCCCTGCTCATTGAAAGTACAGTTTTCCTAGGAAACCGTTCACAGCAGAAATTGTGTAAAGAAAGAATTACCATTAAATTATGCAGAAAAATTAGTAAGCATGATCAGACACCTAAATTTTCTACTTCCTTCAGGCGCCGCATCTCTGCAGAGTCTCAACCTGGGCCTGGCCCAAGCTCTCGAGTGGTAGTGGCTCAAAGCCTGCCAGAAAGCATCTGTGAGGCAGACGCATTCGAGACTGACGCCTTCAGCTGCTCAGCCGCTGAGGGTCCCATATCTGCCACTGTTCGATGGTGCCAAGCCTACCCCAAGCCGAGAACGAACAATCCCGGTTTGGGCAGAACGTTCCTGAGAATTGACCGGAAAAGCCCGGTGAATTCGCTTCAGTCGCCGAACATCTGCGGGGCTGCCCGCTGCGCCTGACTCCGAATCCCACGTGTTCGCGGCCGAACCCCGCCGGAAAGCTCCAGAAGTAGGACGCCGGCGACGCCGATGCCTCCAGCTCCTCAGCCTCTGGGGATCCCCTCCTGGCACTGTCCGATCGGGCCAGACTGGCCCCGAATCCAGGTTCGAACCCTCACCTGCTTCCTCAGCCTACCCTGTCCAGGGCCCTGTCCCCCAGAGACACCCCGTGGGGAATCCTGAGAGCCACACCCCGAGGCCCTCGACCTTCCTGACGCCGACAGTGCCTTTCGGAGCTGCGTACAAGACTTCGAGCGAGCAGAAGCCAACCCCAGCCCTGGGTGCCCTAGCCACCCGAAAAGTCGGAGGACGACGCCCGGCCACAACCCCTCCCTCAACTGTGCTGCGGGAAAGGACCCCTGCACTGGGGCTGCAGGGGACGCCGTGACATCTCGGCACGTTTTCCAGGGGGCCGCCACATGCTCCGAGCGAGAAAGGGCCCTCGGCCCCGGGGAACAGAACCGTCCCCAAGGTGCCGAACGCCGGTCAATTCTGATGAGCGTTCTGAACACACGATCCGAGTTTGGGCAGGACCCTCATCAAAATTGGCCAGAAAACGCCCGGCGAAGTAACTTCGGGCGACTCACGTCTACAGGCCCACAACCTGGGCCAGGCCCGGGATTCCGCAGGGTCGCATCCGAAACCCCACCGAAAAGCGCTCCGGGAGTCCGCCACGGGCGACGCCGATGCCTTCCGCTCCTCAGCCTCCGGGGCGCCCGTCCGTGGCGCTGGCCGCGGGGGCCGGACTGGCCCCGAGGCCCGGGCTCCCACCCTCACCTGCTTCCTCAGCATTCCGTGTCCGGGGTGCTGTCCCCCGGGGCCTCCCCCTGGGGAACCCTGGGTCCCGCGCCCCAGGGCCCCTGACTGCCCCGAAGCCAACGGTGCCCTTGGGAGTCGCGTCCAAGACTCGGAGCCCGAGAAACCTTCGTTCCCCCGCAGAGGCCAGCCCCAGCCCCGGACGCCCCAGCCGCCCGCCAAGTCGGAGGACGACGCCCGGCCACAACCCCTCCCTCAACTCGGCTGCGGGAAAGCTCCCCTGCACCGGGGCCCCCGGGTGGGCCGCGTCATCTCGGAGCTTTTTCGGAGGGGCGCGACAGGCCCTGAGCGAGAAAGGGCCCTCGGCCCGGCGCAACAGGCCAGTCCCCAGGGCTGCCCAACGCCGGCCAATTCTCACGAGCGTTCTGCCCAAACCGATCCCGGTTTGGGCAGAACGCTCGTGAGAATTGGCCGGAAAACGCCCGGCGAACTCGCTTCGGGCGCCGCACGTCTGCGCGGCCGTCCCCCCGGGCCTGGCCCGGGGTCCCGCGTGGTCGCGTCCGAACCCCGCTGGAAAGCGCTCTGGGAGTCCAACGCGGGCGACGCCAATGCCTCCTGCTCCACACCCTGCAGGTGTCCACTACCTGGCACTGTCAGATGGAGTTCTGCCTGTCCTAGGATGGCACCCATGTGGGGAACACTGAGCTACAGCCCATATTTGCACATGATTCCAGCTGGAAACCCTTCTGTTTAGAAATGATGCTGAACCTACAGGGCTGGAGAAATCTGCATGCCTCCTTGAGGCCACCCCCAATTCCGAGGCCCCAAGGTCTAGGAACCAGTAGACTCACGATCCTGCAGACACACGCCTTCAACTCAGGCATCGCGGTGTGTCACTACAGCGCCCACAGTTCGGGGCTGCCATGCCTCTACGACCTAACCCTAAACCTAGGTTGGGTGTTCAGGCTTCCATCCCCAGAGGCCTGGCTCTCTAGCCCTCAAGACTGGGGACCCCATATTCCCAACGTTGGATGCTGGCTGCCACCCATAAGGAACCTGAACCCCATGGCCCTGTGCAGAAACCTCCTGGCCGAGGAAACCTCCAAGAACCCTAAAACCATCCACAACTTCCGTGGAAACCCACACCAAAATCCTGGAGCCTGACAGGCCGCCACAGCAACGCCCTGGGCTCAGCCCTATGGAGAGCCTGAGTCCGCACTGACACATCAGGCCTGCCATTCTCCCAAACCAAACCCTAACCCTAGGTTGTGTGTTCAGTCTCTGGACCCCTGAGGCCTGACACCCAATCCCTCCCATGGATGGGAGCATCAGACTGATGGCCGGACTCAGCCTCTCACTCATGAGGAGACTGTTTTATTTGGTGCTGTCTAACACCCTCAGAGCCCTAGAAACCGGCCTGCTCCCCTGAGGCCATTCCCGCCATCTTTGCCCCTCCAGGCCAAAAGCCCAGGGCCTGAGGAGCCTCCTGAGACCCGCCCTTAACTCAGCCCTTGGGTGAGCTGATATCTGTGCTGCATATCCTACCTGCCTTGTCCCTAAGACATAACCCTAACCCAAAGCCTAACCCTAACCCTGCTACTAACCCAAACCCAGGTTGTGTGTTCTGGCATCTGTCCTCTGACACCTGGACCCCAAAACCCTCAGATGAGGGACCCCTGAGCTACACCTCATCATTGCACCTGATCCCAGGAGGAAACTCTGCAGTTTAGACATGTGCTGAACCCGTAGAGTGGAAGAAACATGCGTGCATCCTTGAGGCCACCCCCACGTCTGGCGCCCAGAAGGCCCCAAAACCAGGAGTCTCATGGTCCTGCAGACACGCGCCCTCAACTCAGGCATCGGGGTGGCTCACCAGAGCGGAGGCAGATCGGGGCTTCCATGCCTCTACGACCTCACCCTAACCCTCAGTTCGGTGTTCAGGCTTCCGTCACCAGAGGCCTAGTTCCCTAGAACTCCAGACTGGGGACTCCGAATACCCAATGCAGGAATCTAGCTTCCACCCCCGAGGAAACTGGATCCCATGGCCCTGTGCAGAAACCTCCTGGCCGGAGAAACTTCCATGCCCCCTAAAGCAACCCACACCTTCCAAAGACCCACACACCGCAATCTCTGAGCCTGACGGGCCGCCAGAGCAATTGCTTCAACACAGCCCTATGAAAAGCCTGAGTCTGCACTGGCACATCACACCTGCCATTCTCCCAGGACCAAACCCTAACCCTAGGTTGGGTGCACAGGCTCTGGACTCCAGAGGCCTGACACAGAATCCCTCCCATGGATGGAAGCATCAGAATAATGGCCAGACTCAGAGTCTCAGTCAGGAGGAGACTGTTTCATTTGGTGCTCTCTAACACCCTCAAAGCAGAACAAACCGGTGGGCTCCCCTGAAGTCATTCCCGCCATCTTTGCCCCTCCAGGCCCAAAACCCAAAACCTGAGGAGCGTCCTGAGTCCCGCCCTCACCTCAGGCCTTGGCTGAGCCAATATTTGTGCTGGCAGATCCGACCTGCCTTGTCCCTAAGACATAACCCTGACCCTAAGCCTAACCCTAAGAATAATAATAACCCTAACCATAATCCTAACCCTAATCCCTAAACCCTAACCCTCACCCTAACCCTCATCCTCACCCTAACCCTAACCCTCCAGACGTGGGATTCCAAAGCCACACCACGAAACTCTGCCTGCCCTCTGGAAAGAACGGTGCATGAGCACCTAAACGCACGCTCACCATTGGCAGCTCCCCGGACATACTACCGGATTCTGCCACAATGCCAGGTGCATGTCCTCCACTCCGCCCTGAGGGAGCCCGCCTCAACACCAGCATATCAGAGCTGCCATGCCCCTAGTCCTAAACCTAACACTAGGTTGTGTGTACAGGCTTCCGTACCCAGAGGCCTAGCCTCCAAACCCGCCAGATTGGGTATGCCTCTGACTCACTGTGGCAGTCTGCCGACTGCCTGTGGAGTTATGGTGCCATTTGGAGCTACTCAGATCTCAGATCAGGAGATAACTTCATGCTCTCCAAGGCAAGCCCCAGCATCCGAGCCCCTCCTGAACACAAACCCAGATTCACATGAGCCACCTATCACCTGCCCTCGACTCAGCCCGCCGGGGAGCCCGCCTCAGCACTGGCAGATCGGGTCTGTCATTCCCAAAGACCCTAACACTAGTTGGGGTTTTCAGGCTTCCATCCCAAGAGGCCTAGCCTCCAAGCCCCCTGGATTAAAGACCCCTGAGCGAAATTGCAGAAATCCAACCTCCACGCGTGATGAAACCTTGCAGTTTGGAGCTGCTGAACCCTCAGAGGGGGAGAAACCTTCAAGCCCACGTAAAGCTACCCCCACGATTGGCAGCACCCCAGGCCATGAAGCCGGTTTCTGCCAAGCTACTGGACACATGCCCTCAATTCAGCCCTGAGGGGAGCCCATCTCAGCACCGGCAGATTGGGCCTGCCATGACCCTAGACCCTAACAATAACCCTAGGTGGGGTGTACAGCCTTCCGTGCCCAGAGACCTGTACCCCAAGTCCATCAGACTGGGGATGCCTGAGACTCCCGCCAGCACTCTGCCGGCCTCCTAGGGCAAAATGGTGCCATTTGGAACTGTGCAGGAACCTCACAGGAGGAGAAACCTGCATGCAGCCCCCCCAGGACAACACCAGCCGCTTTGCCCCCCCCCCCCAAACACAAACCCAAACGCCAATTCCGGCCTGATTCCTGCCCTCCATTCAGCCAAACCGGGAGACCACCTCGATTCCAACAGATCGGGCCTGCCATGTCCCTAGGCCTTAATCCTAACCCTAGTTTGGATTTTCAGGCTTCCATCCCAAGAGGACTGGCCCCCACGCCCTCCGGATTAGGACATCTGAGCAACACCACAGGACACAACCTGTCGCACGAGTGGAAACCTTGTGGTTTGGAGCTGCAATGAACCCTCAGAGGGGGAGAAACCTGCATGCCACCCTAAAGCCACCCCAACCATCGGCAGCCCCTCTGGCCACAGAGCTGGATTCCATCACGCCTCCAAATGCATACCCTCAACACGGCCCATAGCGGATCCCATCTCAGCACTGGCCGATTGGGCCTGCCATGGCCTTAGGCCCTAACCCTAACCCTAGGTTGGGTTTTTAGGCTTCCATTCTGAGGGTCCTGGCAACAAAGCCCCCCAGATTAAGGAACCATGACATGCACGCCAGGACTCCAATCGCCACAGTAGGAAACTGTGCCATTTGGAGTTGTGCTGAACCCTAAAAGGGGAGAAACCTGCCCCTCTAAAGGCACTCCCACCATCAGCGGCCCCCCTGGCCATAAAACCGGATTCTGCTGAGCTGCCGGACGCATGCCCTCAACTCGACCCTGAGGGGACCCCACCTCAACATCAGCAGATCGGGCCACCATGCCCCTATGCCCTTACCATAACCCCTGTTTAAGTTTTCAGGCTTCCATCCCAGGGGCTCTGGCCCCGACATCCCCCAGATGAAGGGCTCCTGAGTGACACCACAGGACTCCACCTGCCACACGGGAGGAATCCTTGTAGTTTGGAGCTGCGCCGAAACCTCAGACAGGGAGAAACCTGCAAGCACCCCTAATGACACCCCCACCACGAGTCACACCCATGGCCATAAAACTGGATTCTGCTGCGACGCCAGATCTATGCCCTCAACTTGGCCCTTAGGGGAGCCCACATCTGCACCAGCACGTCGGGCCTGCCATGCCCTTAGGCCCTAATACTAACCCTAGGTGGGGTGTACAAGCTTTCAAGCCCAGAGGCCTTTCCCCCAAGCCCACCAGGTCGGGCACCTCTGAGACTCATGCTGATATAGATTAAGGATGCCTCAGTGACACCCCAGGACTGCATCCACCACACGGGGGAAAACCATGCCATTTGGAGCTCTGCAGAACCCTCAGGGAGGGAGAAACCTGCATGCAACCCTGAGGACACCCCTAGCTTCTGTGGCATCCCTAGACACAAACTCAGAGTCTGACGTGCCACCCAATACCCACCCTGAAGTCAGCCAACCAGGGAGCCCAACTCAGCACCAGCAGATTGAGCACGTCATGCCCCTAGGCCCTTACCATAACTCTAGTTTCTGATTTCAGGCTTCCATTCCAAGAGGCCTGGCCCCCAAACTCCCCAGATTCAGGACCCCTTTGTTACAAACCAGAAACCTGATCGCCATGCAGGGGGAAGCCATACCACTGGGAGCGCCACAGTTCCCTCAGAGAGGGAGAAACCAGCATGCCCCTCTAAAGCCACCCCCACCATCAGCCATCCCTCTGGACAGAAACCCTGACTCTTCTGCATTGCATGACGCATTCCATCAACTCAGTCCCGAGGTATCCCACCTCAGTGTTGGCAGATCAGGCCTGCCATGCTCCAAAGCCATTCCCATAACCCTATCTTGCATTTTCAGGCTTCCTTCCCCAGGGACCTGTCCCACAACCGCTCTAGATTGGTAACCTTGGAGCCACACTGTAGGAGTCCACCTGCCACTCAGCAGGAAACTAGTCCCTTTGGAGGTTCATGAGAACCCTCAGAGCCAGAGAAACCTGCATGCCCTCATGAGGACTCCCCACATTCTGCAGTCCCCTGGCCTCAAACCCAGAGCCTGATGTGCCACTAGACCCCCATCTTCAACTCAGCTCCTTGGGGAACTCATCTCAGCACCAGCAGTTTGGGCCCGCCACGCCACTAGCTCAGCTCTCCTCAAGGACCCCTGCCAGCTCTAGGCAGACCTAAACTCCCCTGTCTGCGGCAAAGCTGTAGGATCCCCCCTCCTTCTTCTCAATTTGCAGTGGCCCAGGCATTCATGAGAAAGGGAAAGGCTACCTCCTGAATGCTTAATACCTCCTTTCCTCTTCTGCCCGATTTCTCTCCACTTACCTTTGTACCTGGGCAAACTGAAAGTAACATATCAGTGGTACATGGACATGCTCTGAGATCTAAATCTTTCATGGCAGCTTTCTGAGGGCTCCTTATGCAATAGGAAACTAGTGTATCCTTCCACAGAGTGTTTCAAAATGATCATCTACAGAACAGGAGAACGAAGGTCACTCCAGTTTTACCTCAGTCTTCATGCAGTAGAACATGGTCTTCTTCTTTTCTTCGTTGGCTTCAATTCCAATTCATTTCCATGCAGTGTTCATTCATCTCCTTCAGGGTAGGATTTTGTGATTCCTCACCTGCATAGAACATGCAGAGCTCATCACAGCAAGGACTCTCCCTAATAGCTGTCTCCCATTTACCCATTCCCCCCACACCCCTGCCCTCTAGCATCCCTCAGTTTGTGCTCTAAGTTTGAGTCTGTTTCTTCATTGGCGTTCCTCCCCTCACTATGTTCATCTGTTTTCTTTCTCAAATTCCATAGAAGTCAAGTTATAGGCTATTGGTCTTTCTTACTGATTTCACTTAGCTAAAGCTAAATATGTCTATATATAAAATCACTTATAAATGTTCGGTTCTTTTGTTCAGTTCTTAGCTTTTGGAGGACACACCATATTCTTTTTTAGATTGGCTGCAACAACCCGCATGCCCACCAACAGTATAGGAGGGTTCCGTTTTGTTTTGTTTTGTTTTGTTTAAGATTTTAGTTATTGATTTGACAGACAGAGATCACAAGTAGGCAGAGAGGCAGACAGAGAGAGAAGGCGATACAGGCTCCCCGCTGAGCAGAGAGCCCAAAGCGGGGCTCGATCCCAGGACCCTGGGATCATGACCTGAGCCAAAGGCAGTGGCTTAACCCACTGAGCCACCCAGGGGCCCCTGAGGGTTCCGCTTTAAGCAGAACATTCCCTGCCAGCAATTTCCTAAGGAGGAAATGTAAAACCTGTGGGATCACCTGACTCACCGAGCTTCAGGCAAGCAGCCACAGACATTCACCACAGAGTTCCTGACGCCAAGTCCCTTGAAGCCACCGGAATGCATTTATCCAGGGAAATCCCAAAGACTCTCCTTCTGACTTCACCACCCATGAAACTGCAGAGAAATTAGAGCATTTCCAACCATATATAGCCGTTTGAGTGAACCTAGGAAGACAAGCATCCCTTTTATATTGTCCCAAAGCTCCTTGGAATCATTTTGAATTTTCCCTCTGCCCTCATTGGAACTCTTTGGATGCAAAGACGAATCCATTAGGATCCATCACCTTGGACAAAGGAGAAGCCATCCTGCAAGTCTCTATCTGACCACAAACAGCCACGTCACTCTAGATGCCAGCCATTCCACCACAGCCTAGGCCCAGTGGAATAAACACTTAGATGAAGGAATCATTTCTATGTTCAAAACACACACCAAGTCAATCTCATCTTCCCTTTAGAATCCAAGGGATTGCCTAGGAAAAAGATGTTCCAAATACCTTTGTAAGCCAGAAAGAAGCAGAGAAAATGAGATCCCTGCCAGGGGCTCCCTGCAGAGAATCTCAGGAACTCTGGCACCCACACTAGATATCTTAGAGCTGGTTCAGTGTGCCAATTGTGAGCTCCACTGGAGACAAGACGTAAGCCCAGGAGGTTTGGGATGAAAGAGAAGTTTTACCTCCCATCCTGGCATGGATGTGCCCCATGGGCCTGCTCTTTTCTCTGAACACTGACTTCCCGGGACGAGCTGCATGACTGACTCAGACGCCGATTTCCAAACTTCCGGTCTCGTGGAGCCAGAGTGAAGAAGGGTTGTCAGGTGCGGATAAGCAGGCGCCTCCCACCTAACGCCTGCACACCTGCTCTGATTCCTGGGAGAAGGAGAGACACATGCTTGTTTCTTAAGTGGTCATTCACTTCCTTCTAAAGCCGACCAATGCCCTTGTCCTTTGTGGAGAAAGAAACATGCTCTTCCAAACACTCAACTCCTCGGTTCCAAATGCACTATGAGTGGGGTTTGGTTTCCCCCGGCTCCAGAGCCCAACTGGGCGGAACCTGTGGAACCATCCTGACAGCAGATTGCCAGCGAACCTGGGGAAACGGGCCACAGTGCTGGGTGGGGGCTCGGCTCCAGGGTTTCTTATGACCACTCTTGAACCCGGGGAATCAGAGAGTATACAGCTCACCACTCTGTCCTGTAGAAACAAGCTGTAGTGTCTCACGATTCAGGGTCTCTCACCCAGCACCTCCCCACTGTCCTCAGAGCCAGCAGGCTGCATAGACTCCTCTTCCAGTGTGTTTCCCATGGCAGCTCGCCACTGCCTCCAGTGGTGGCAAGCAACATTGCCATGTCTTCCAGGGTCTCTTGCACCATGGCTCACCGCTCCCTCCAATGGCATGAACTGGCACAGACTCCTAATGCAGCTCCCTAACCCTCCACAGGTTTAAAGCCACACAGGCACTGTCCCTCCAGATTGGGGACCTCTGGGCCACACCCCAGGAACCCACCTGCCACCCAGGAGGAAACTGTACCTTCTGAAGCTGCGCAGAACCCTCAGAATGGAAAAAACCCACATGCGTCCCTGAGGACACCCCCAAATTCAACAGTCCCCACAGTCACAAACTCACACCCTGATGTGCTTCCTGACCCCCATGTTCAACTCAGCAACTGGGGATCCAGCCTCAGCACCAGGAGGTAGGGCCTGGATACACCTAAACCCTAAACCAAACTCTAGGTTGTGTTTTCAGGCTTCCGTGATCAGAGACATGGCCAACAATCCCTCCAGATTGGGACCCCCAGAGCCCCAACCAAGAACTCCGCCTACCATCCAGGAGAGAACCATGCCGTGCCGAGCTACCCAGAACCCTCAGACCAGGAGAAACCCACAGGCATTCCAGAGGCCACCCTCACCTCTGATGGCCCACATGGCAACAAAACCCAGAGACTGACACACCACTTGACATCCTTGACTCAGCCCATGGGGGATCCCACCTCAGCAATGGCTGTTTGGGCCTGCCATGGCCCTAGGCACGAACCCTAATTCTATCTTGGCTTTTCAGACTTCTGTCTCCAGAGACCTGGTCCCCGGGCCTCCAGATTGGGGACACCTGAGACTCACCCTAGGACTCTGGCTGCTACCCAGGAATAAACTGTGCTGTAGGAGCTGCACAAACCCCACAGAACAGGAGAAACCTGCATGCCCCACTAAAGCCACCCCCAACATTGGTGGCACCACCGGCCATGAAGCCGGATTCTGTCATGCCGCCAGGCACATACCCTTGACTCAGCCCTGAGGGGACCCCACTGCAGTGCTGTCAGATAGGGCCTGCCATGCCCCTGGGCCCTAAGCCTAACCCTAGGTCAGGTGTACAGGCTTCCGGGCCCAGAGGGCTGGCTCCCAAGCTGGTCCGACTGGGGATGCCTGAGACTCGTGACACCACACTGCCAGCTTCAAAGAATGAAATAGTGTCATTTGAAGCTGCGCAGAAAATTCAGATTTGGAGAAAGCTGTATGACCCTGAGTCACCCCAGCATCTGCACACCCTATAGACACAAACCACAAACGGGCAGGTGGGCCACGTCGTATGGGGCATTTTCCGGGTAGATGCAACATGTCCCAAGCGAGAAAGCGCCCTCGGCCCCGGGGAACAGGCCGGTCCCCAGGGCTGCCCAACGCCGGCCAATTCTCACGAGCGTTGGGCAGAACGCTCGTGAGAATTGGCCGGAAAACGCCCGGTGAACTCGCTTCGGGCGCCGCACGTCTGCGGGGCCGACCCCCTGGGCCTGGCCCGGGATCCCGCGGGGTCGCGTCCGAACCCCATCGGAAAGCGCTCCGGGAGTCCACTGCAGGCGACGCCGACGCCTCTCACTCCTTAGCGTCCAGGGCTCCCCTTCCTGGCGCTCTCCGAGGGGGCCGGGCTGGCCCCGAGGCCCGGGCTCCCACCCTCGCCCACTTCCTCAGCTTTCCGTGTCCAGGGTCCTGTCCCCCGGGGCCTCCCCCTGGGGAACCCCGGGTCCCGTGCCCCGGGGCCCCCGACCACCCTGGCGCCAACGGTACCCTTGGGAGCCGCGTCAAAGACTCGGAGTCCGAGAAACCTTCGTTCCCCCGCAGAGGCCGGCCCCAGCCCTCGGCGCCCCAGCCGCCCGCAAAGTCGGAGGACGACGCGTAGCCACAGCCCCTCCCTCAACTCCGCTGAGGGAAAGCTCCCCTGCGCCGGGGCCCCCGGGTGGGCCGCGTCGTCTCGGTGCCTTTTCCGGGGGGCCCTACAGACCCCGAGCGAGAAAGGGCCCTCAGCCCCGTGCAACAGGCCAGTCCCCAGGGCTGCCCAACGCCGGCCAATTCTCACGATCGTCCTGCCGAAACCGATCCCGGTTTGGGCAGAACGCTCGTGAGAATTGGCCGGAAAACGCCCGGCGAACTCGCTTCGGGCGCCGCACGTCTGCGGGGCCGCCCCCCTGGGCCTGGCCCGGGATCCCGTGGGGTCGCGTCTGAACACCGCCGGAAAGTGCTCCGGAAGTCCGACGCCTGTGAGGCCAACACTTCCTGCTCCTCAGCTTCCGGGGATACACTCCCTGGCGCAGGCCGAGTGGGCCTAGACGGCCCCGAGGCCCGTGCTCCAACCCTCTCCTGATTCCTCACCCTTCACTGTCCATGGTCCTGACCCCGGGGCCTCCCCCTGGGGAACCCTGGGTCCTGCCCCCCGAGGCCCCCTACCGCCCCAGCGCCAACAGTGCCCTTGGGAGCCGTGTCCAAGACTTGGAGCCTGAGAATCCTTCGTTCCTCCGCAGAGGCCAGCCCCAGCCTTGGACGCCCCTGTTGCCCGAAAATTCGGAGGATGACGCCTGGCCACAACCCCTCCCTCAATTTGGCTGCGGGAAAGCTCCCCTGTGCCGGGGCCCCCAGCAGGTGATGGCGACAATTCCTGCTCCTCACCCTCCGGATTTGCCCTCCCTGGTGCTGGCCGAGGGTCCCGGTCTGTACCATGAGGCCCGAGCTCGAACCTCGCCTGCTTCCTCAGTCTTCTGTGTCCTGCATCCTGTCTGTTGAGGCCTATTACTGGGGAACACTTTGCCCTGCCCATTGAGTCCACCTACCACTCCAGAACAAACGTTGGGTTTTTGAACTGTGGAAAATCCTCTGAGCAAGAATAAACTTCGAGCCCTCCCTGATCCTAGCACCAAACTTGATTGTCCCAGCGCCCCGAAAATTCGGATGCGGATGTCCGCAAAAACCCCTCTCTCAACTCTGCTCTGGGAAAGCTTCCCAGCACTGGTGGCCCCAGGTGGCCGCTTCGTCGCGGCTCACTGGCACATCAGGCCTGCCAGTCTCCCAAGACTTAACCCTAACCCTTAGATTGGGTGCTCAGGCCCTGGACCCCAGAGACCGGACACGCAATCCCTCCCATGGATGGGAGTATCAGACTGATGGCCGGACTCAGCCTCTCAGCCAGGTGGAGAATGTTTCATTTGGTGCTCTCTAACTCCCTCAGAGCCTTGGATACCGACATGCTCCCCTGAGGCCATTCATGCCATCTTGGACCCTCCAGGTCAAAAACCCAAGGCCTGAGGGGCCTCTTGAGTCCTGCCATCAACTCAGCCCTTTGGTGAGCAGATATCTGTTCTGGCAGATCTGACCTGCCTTGTCCCTGAGACATAACCCTATCACGAAGCCTAACCCTAACCCTAATACTAACACTAGACCAGGTTGTGCATTCCAGCATCTGTCCTCCGATGCCTGTTCCCAAAAGCCCCCGGATGGTGGACCCATGAGCTGCACCCCATCATTGCACCTGATCTCAGGAGGAAGCACTGCCATTGAGAAATGTCCTGAAATCGCAGAGTGGAAGAAACCTGCATGCCGAGACAAAAGTCCAGAAGATGGCGGAGAAGTAGCAGGCTGAGACGACAGCGGGTAGCAGGAGATCGGCTGGATAGCTTATCAAACCATTGTGAACACCTACAAATCCAACGGGAAATCGAAGAGAAGAAGAGCAACAATTCTAGAAACAGAAAATCGATCACTTTCTGAAAGGTAGGACCTGCGGAGAAGTGAATCCAAAGCGACGGGAAGATAGACCCCGGGGGGAGGGGCCGGCTCCCTGCAAGCGGCGGAGCAACAGAGCACAACATCGGGACTTTTAAAAGTCTGCTCCACTGGGAGACATCACTCCAGAGGCTAAACCGGGGGAAAACCAGGCAGGGTCAGCGTAACCCCGGGTCCTGCGGGGTCACAGAAGGACCGGGGGTGTCTGAGGGCCGCAGAGCTCGCAAGTATTAGAGCAGGGAAGCCGACTACAGTGACAAAGCTGAGGAGTGAGCTCTCAGCCCGGGGTTACTTTGTGCCGGCCGCAGGCTGGGTGGGCTCGGAGCGCGGCCGGAGGCCACAGAGACAGAAACGACAGGGCGCTTTTCTCCAACTGCCAGCAAATGACTGCTCTCCTCAAGGCGCGACCGCAGGCCAGGGAGGCGGGGCGGTTGGGCGCTTTTCTCTGAGGGCGCAGTGAGGAGCGGAACCCCAAGCTCTCGGCTCCTCTGGGCCGGAGATTGGGAGGCCGCCACCTTCATTCCCGTCCTCCGGAACTCTACGGAAAGCGCTCAGGGAACAAAAGCTCCCGAAAGTGAACCCGAGCAGATTACTTAGCCCGGCCCCTGGCAAGGGCGGTGCAATTCCGCCTGTGGCAAAGACACTTGAGAATCACCACAACAGACCCCTCCCCCAGAAGAACAACAAGAAACCCAGTCAAGACCAACTTTGCTCACCAAGAACAGCGGAATTCCACAGCAGGAGAAAGCAAATCTTATCTGGACAAAATGATAAGGCGGAAAAACTCACCTCAAAAAAAAGAACAAGAGGCAGTACTGAAGGCTGGAGACCTAATCAATACGGACATTGGTAATATGACAGATCTAGAGTTCAGAATGACAATTCTCAAGGTTCTAGCCGGGCTTGAAAAAGGCATAGAAGATATTAGAGAAACCCTCTCTGGAGAGATAAAACCCCTTTCTGGAGAAATAAAAGAACTAAAATCTAACCAAGTTGAAATCAAAAAAGCTATTAATGAGGTGCAATCAAAAATGGAAGCTCTCACTGCTAGGATAAATGAGGCAGAAGAAAGAATTAGTGACATTGAAGACCAAATGACAGAGAATAAAGAAGCTGAGCAAAAGAGAGACAAACAAATACTGGACCACAAGGAGAGAATTCGAGAGATAAGCGACACCATAAGACGACACAACATTAGAATAATTGGGATTCCAGAAGAAGAAGAAAGAGAGAGGGGAGCAGAAGGTATATTGGAGACAATTATTGGAGAGAATTTCCCTACTATGGCAAAGGGAACAAACATCAAAATCCAGGAGATGCTAAGAACGCCCCTCAAAATCAATAAAAA
>JAHRIG010009663.1:0-22168 GCA_020311275.1 Eira barbara
GATATAACTAAAGTACAGCATTCTCCAGTCCTGGTCAAATGCCGATGCTAATGGCCTCAGTTAATGTGTTGGCGGGTGTGCACATTCCACTGGTGACCTGAGAGAAACGAAATGCCACTGGCAAAATATACATTCCACAGTGCTGTGAGGTCATTTAGACAACTCCTGGTGGGAAAGAGCCAGCTTTTGGAAGGAAATAGCTCTGCTTCTTCCTAGTCAGGACTGAAACTTGGGCTGTTTGTGCTTCTGGATATTTATTTTAACTCTCCAGAGCCTCATGTCCATCACTGGTAAAGGAGAATAAAGCAACAGACACTCATTTTCCTTTTTTAAAACATTTTATTTATTTATTTGACAGAGAGAGAGAGAGAGGCAGAGAGACAGAATAGCAAAAGCATGAGGATGGCCGGCAGTGTAGAAGCAGGCTCCCTGTTGAGCAAGGTGTCTGATGTGGGGTTGCATCCCAGGACCCTGGGATCATGACCTGAACCAAAGGCTTTACCAACTAAGCCACTCAGGCACCCCACAACGGATGCTCTTAATTGACTTCTGAAGTGACCTCTGGAGCTCGCTGCCACTCTCCCTTCCCAGACACACACCAACTGATGTTCTAGAGAGTTGAGCTGGGCTTCCCTCAGCCTTCCTCTTCTTTCCTCATCTGCTGGATTTTGAACTGGTCAACAGCCAGCTCTCTTCCTCTAAATTCAGTATATGCATGCTATGTTTGTTTTTATAATTATATGTGTCAATTAAATAATTGGTAAATAACAGAAAAGAAAGTCAATCAGTGTAACTTTCCATGTAATCAAAATAGTAAAGTCTTGTGATCATTTCAATAACTACAGAGAAAACATATGAAAATATTCAATATGCATTTAAATAAAAGCCATCAGGAAAGTGGGAGTAGTGGAGAACTTGTTAAACTGACGTAATGTATCCCTGAGAAACCCAACTAATACACTTAAAACTGTAAATCCAAAGTCTCCATTAGATTGAGAGAAATGCCTGGATGCCTACTGTCATACCTTCATTCAACATTTGTACACAGGTCCAAATCATAGCAATGCTACCATCATATTCTATTAGTTTTGATTTCTTTTTCAGAAATATCACACAGTTATCTCCATTCTTTGTATTTTTGGCTATAGTCTCTAAAAATTCATATGTTTGCCATTTTCTTCCCTTGGAGGGATAACGTCATCAAGTACTCAGGATGCACAATGGTAGCCACAACTTCCTGAAATATTGAATCCCCTAATACGGAATTCAAATTAATTAATTAAATGTTTATTATCTTTTTAAACATCTTTTTTCCTTGTCTAATATCCACAAATGTGTTTTCCTCCTTCTATCATGGTATTTGTAGTTTCTTACTTTATATACTTCATGTTCACGTGAATTTGACTAAGCACCAAAATGTTATGACTCAGATTTATTTGTTTTATTCAACAAGACTATATTTCCCAAAAAAATATCCTCCACCTTTGCCGTTTGAACGCTATCATCCCCTCCATTTTCTGTAGTCGTTGTTTTCTTGGGTTTTTTCCTTCCTCTGACTATGTCTAAATCCAACATTGGAGATCCCTGTGTTCTCTTTGTGTGTTCATTTCTTTTCAGTAAGCATCTTATTGGTTCACTTGAAGCTTGAATGAAGAAAATTAAACCAGATAGCTATTGTTGAAGCATCCTGACAGAGGTCGAAGGGGCGTGGGCAGAGGAACAGCAAAGAGTGAAGATCTGAAATCACTGTTTTAAGAGTCAGTCTGTCCTCTGCCAGTTTTGTGTTTCACTCACACTTTATTTCAGGATTCCATAATGATCATTCAAGACATCATCTTTGTTTATCTTATTAATATGGGAATAAACTCCTTTCTATGCAGATATTCTCTATACTGATGTTGCGTATTACCTCAAGACTTTAGACTGGTTCCTTTGGAATACCCCTGATCAATAGCACGAAAATGTCTGAGGTGTTCATTATCCAAAGTCATTTTTACGGAGGTTCTAAGAAGTCTCAGGCACTGATTGCCCCATGTATTGTGGAACTGAGTATAAATAAGATACGTGTTTTATACTCAAGATACTTGCATAGACAAGGGGAATTAGATTTCTATGTGTTCATTTCTGGAACTTCAACCTTCACATTTAGGTGAAACTCTAATTAGATAAAACCATTTACATGTGTGTCTATAGAAGTATTGTTTCTGTGTAAGTACTGATCACATTTTCATTCCTGAAAAAAAGCATATCAGTGAGTGAAAGAAGAGACCACAAAAGATTTACACTGCATGAGTCAAATTTGTAAAATTCTTGAGAATGTAAACTACTCCCTAGTGACAGAAAGTAGATCAATGGTTTTCGGGGACCAGCCAGGGATATAAGGAGGTTCAGTAGTACTTGGTCAAAAAGGAGCATTGGAAACTTTTAGGAGTGGTGTTTCAGTTCATTATCTTAACTGTTGTGATGGATCCATAGGTGTGTAGATGCCAAAATTTATCAAATTTTATACTTTATGTATGTGCTAGTTTATTATATGTGAATCATATTTCAATAAACTGTTAAAAAAAAAGAAGATTTTTTAATGATTTGTTTCCCTCTCTGATTTCTTCCCTTTCACTTTTCTTTCCCTTCCTCTGTGGTCCTCTGCATGATTCCTTTTGTTCCACATATCCATGAAATCCTATGATAATTGTCTTTTTCCGAGTGACTTATTCCACTTAGTCTAATCCCCCCAGTTCCATCCATGTTGATGCAAATGGTGAGTACTTATCCTTTCTGGTGGTTGAGTAATATTCCATTGTATATATGATGCACCTCTTCCTTATCCATTCATCTGTTGAAGGACATCTTGGCTCCTTCCACAGTCTGGTTATTGTGGACATTGCTGTTATGAACACTGGGTGCAACTGCCCCTTATTTTCACACATCTGTAGCTTTTGGATAAATACCTGTTAGTACAATTTCTGGGTCTTAGGGTAGTTCTATTTTTAACATCTTGAGGAAACTCCATAGTGTTTTCCAGAGTGTCTGTACAAGCTTGCATTCCTCCAACAGTGTAAAAGTGTTTCCCTTTTTCCACATCCTTGCCAGCCCTTGTTGTTTCCTGTCTTGTTAATTTTAGCCATACTAACTAGTATAAGATGGTATCTCATTGTGGTTTTGATTTGTATTTCCCTAATGGCTAATGATGTTGAACATTTTTTCATGTGTCTGTTAGCCATTTGTTTGTCTTCTTTGGAGAAGTGTCTGTTCATGTCTTCTGCCCATTCATTGACTGGATTATTTGAAGGGAGGTCAATGGAAAGATGGTGTAACAAGGTGATGGATATTAAGGAGGGCATGTGCAGTCATGAACACTGGATGTTATACACAACTAATTAATCGTTGAACACTTCATCAAAAACTAATAATGTATTATGCATTGGCTAATTGAATATAGTAAAATAAATAAATATCTTTAAAATAAAAGAAAAGTAGAAAACAAAAACAGAAGAAAACATATTAGCGAATATGCTTTTCTAGAAATCTTTTTAGTTTATTTTTTCCTATGCATCTTATCACTGTTTATACTCTATGTCCATATCTACTTGGTATTGCTCATATCATTATCATTGGTTTTACATTATTTTTATATTTACCAATATTTTAGGCAGTATAGAGAAACAGGTAAATGATCCCAAATGTGTCAAAATATAGATACAAAAGCAAATACTAGAAAATGAGATATAGGGTGCCTGGGTGATTCAGTTGTTAAAAGTCTGCCTTTGGCTCAGGTCATGATCCCAAGGTGTTGGGATCGAGCCCTGCAACTGGCTTCCTATTCGCCCTCTCCCACTCCCCCTGCTTGTGTTCCCTCCCTCACTGTATCTCTCTCTGCCAAATAAATAAAATCTTAAAAAAAAAAAAAAAAGAAGAAAGAAAAGAAAAGAGAAAACGAGATATAGCTAGAAACATAGTTATGGCCTGGGTTACCAATTTGAGAATATTGATATATCATATAGTCCTTGGAAGAATCTGGAATTGTCCTATTTTCTGTAATTTTGTATCTATGTAGGTCAAAGTGTTGCCAGAGAGAAACCCCTATATTTAAACTAATAGGAAAAATACACAGGAAAAAGAAAATTTTGAATTCAGGCCATAAGAGAATTTATTTCTTATATGAAGAGCAAGAGCAAACCATTGTTCTTGACTATTTCATAGTTGTTAGACACCTCATTCAATTATAAGCTACTAATATTAAATACTTTTTGAACTTAGATGTTTGTGGAAGATATTAATTTTTCACCATATGATGTTCCTGCTTGACTCAACCTAAAATGTCTGTGGAAGGAGCCAATAATGATCAAGATGGATTTTTGGAGAAAAATATTTTCAGGACATGGTCACGAATTTGTTTAGTCTTCACACCATAGACTATAGGGTTGAGGAAAGGAGGGACTAACAGATACAGGTTTGATAAGAGGATATGAACATACGGTGGTATGTGAGCACCAAACCTATGTGTGAAGAAGGAGAAGAAGGCAAGGAGGTAGAACTGTAAGAAGACACAGATGTGCGCAATGCAGGTATTAAAGGCCTTGAATCGTGCTTCCTTCTGGGGCAACTGAAACACAGTGATAAAGATTTGTATGTAAGACAAGGTGATGAAGATTATGTCAAACCCTAAGATACAGAAGGCAACAAAAAGACCATATATCTTGTTGATGCGGACATCTTCAACAGCCAGCTTCACGATGGCCATGTGCTCACAATAAGTGTGGGAGATCACTGTGGTTCGATAGAGTTTAAGACGACATTTGATGAGCACAATGGATGGTGCTACAAGAATAGCAGCCCTGAGTATAACCCCAACTGCAATGTGAATCAGGAATTGCTGGGAGAGGATTGTGGTATGTCTCAGGGGGTCACAGATGGCCACATATCGATCTAGGGCCATTGCCAGTAGGATGCCTGATTCAACTGCCTGGAATGAGTGAATAAGCCACATTTGTAAAAGGCAGGCTGCAAAGGAAATCTCTGGCAAGTGGAACCAGAAGATGCCTAACATTTTGGGAAGAATGCAGGTGCTAAGTGCAATGTCCGTGGCCCCCAGCATGGCCAAAAATATGTACATGGGCTTATGGAGGCTGTGCTCATATTTGATTATACCCAAAATTAGGGAATTCCCAATCACAGCGATGAAATACATGACACAGAATGGAATCCCAATCCAATGCTGCACTGACTCCAGCCCAGGAATGCCAGTGAGTGTCAGGACAGGGGGCATGAAGACAGAACCATTGGGTATGAGCATGATGATTTGGTCTGTAGAATCAAGTAGTGGTGTTGCTGTTTCATCTTCTATTCCTCATCAAGACTACGAGAATAAAAAATAAAGAGAAATTACTTTACTTTAGCAAAGTATACTTTAGTCAGATAACGCATATTCTATCCTCTTGATCCTTTACATATGTGGAAAGATAAGTGACATGAAATCTTCTAAGCTTAAGGTGCATGGCCTTTTGATTTGATACATTTGCATATTGCACTTTGAGTGCCATTGTAGTGTTAGCCAATGCTCTATCACATTGCTCTGTTATGTTTTCTTTCTCATGGTTGGAAAAATGAAGATCTAGTCTCTTGGTAAGTTTGATGTTTTTAATACATGATTTTTGTTTGTCATCACTATCCTGTGCCTTAGATCTTCAGAGCTTATTTATCTACTAATAAAATAACTCCTCTCTCTTTTTGTCCTTCAGACCCTGTTACACATAATTTTTATTTTTAATTTTTTCTTATTTGGCTTTTTGAACATTCCACATATAATGATAGCATACACTGTTGGAATTTCTCTGTCTGACTCTTCTCACAGATCATAATGTACTCAGAGTTTACCATTTGGTCACAAATGGCAGGATTTTTTTCTTCCCCCTGCATGAATAAACTAATCATTACAGAAATGCAAATGAAAACCACTGAAATTTCACCTCAGTTCCATTACAATGGCTGTCATCATTCAGAGATAACAAATGTTGTAGAGGAAGTGGAGAAGAGGGAACCATTGTACCTAGTTAGTGGGATTGTTTGTTTGCCAACCACTAAGGAAAGCAATGTGGAATTGCATCAAAAACTTAAAAACTATCTACATGTAACCCAGCAATTCCACCTCTGATATATATATATATACACAAAGGCCTGGAAAAGAGGAATATTGAAGAGAAATATTCAGTCTTTTGTTCACTGCAGCATTATGCACAATAGCCAAGATATGGAGAAAACCTCAGTGCCCATCAACGAGTGAATGCATAAAGACGACGTGCAATGGAATATCATCCATCTTATTGTATCTTTTCAATGAATCCTTTCAAATTTTCTCTTTTTAGAAAGTCATTGTACGAACAACCATCAGGTCGATGTTTCCACATGCTTTTATCACTTTCAATGACAAAAGTTAAATGGATAGGGCGGTTTTTTCTATTCCATGACTAATAGAACAAAAAGAGTTTCCTTGTATCTTGTGTTTTCCGCTCATCATATGTGCTTTTTCGGTGACCTGCTAATTGGACCTGGAAAAAATCATTTAATACAGAGTATAGGCATTTCGAGAACTAGACTCCAACTAGGTTGTCAGCAGCTATGGTGCTGCTGACTGATTCCGCTGACCATAATCAGAGGACAAGCTTGACCAGAGTATTTTTCAGTTTTGCAGCTCATCAGCCTGTCTTCTCAGCATAGCGTCTTCCCAGTCTGATCCCTCTCTCCTCCACTCAGAGTGTTTTCAACCTAATTTGTCAAAGTTTCTATGTTTTTCCAAAACCTAATCATGCATGGTGCAACTTTTCCTGCTTCTACTCTGTGAAAATAAATCAATTATTTTTAATTCATGGCTGTCTTCTGTGGCAGTTTCTATCAGAGTTTGTTCCTACTGTGCCCTGCTTTTTGCACATCTCTTGTATGTATTTGAAATGCCAATCTGGGGACGACTGGATGGCTCAGTTGGTTAAGCGGCTGCCTTCCACTCAGGTCATGATCCCAGGGTCCTGGAATTGAGTCCCACATTGGGATCCTTGCTCAGCAGGGAGCCTGCTTTTCCCTCTGGTTCTGCCTGCCTCTCTGTCTGCCTGTGCTCACTCTCTCTGACAAATAAATAAATAAAATCTTAAAAAAAAAAAATGAGTCTTTGAAATGTCAATCTGTGCTCTCTGCTCTTCTCTCTTCCCAGCAGTAATCATTTTTCAATCCCTAAGCCTGAATATGCATTTATTCTCAAGTATTTGTAAAAACAATTACACCCTGTGAAATTTAATGTTTTCTTTATTTATACTCTAATGCATCTTCTGCCCACTGAAAATACAATGAAATCTTTTCACATTGTTTTTCAAATAGTTATATCCATCCTATTCTTAGTCTCTGTCCTTTGCTGCTCAATATAACACATTAAACTATAATCATCAGTGTCTCCTTATGAGTGCATTTGCCTTATCATTTTCAAAGCCCCTAAGAATTCTCTTGCCTGCTGATTCCTTACAACTGGCATTTATATTTTCTTCCAGAAAGTGTTTTCTCCTCAGAATATGCAATAAACTAATTCACAAGTTATATTCATTTTCTTTTAGCAATTTCTAAGTTCATTTAAAAATGATTTCAGCAAGTATAAAACCGATAAAGATATGAGGATAGTCTAAAATGACAGATAGGCAATTTTTTTTAAAAAACAGACAATCACATTTTGTTCACATTCCTTCAAGTTCTTCTGATAACTTTAGATTGTCCTTGAGACTTGCGAAGTTCTCTAAAACACATCTCAGTCAATTGCAGGAGCATTTATTACTCCCTTTTCTTACAACTTAATTCAACTGTGATTCAGGCTTTCCTATCTAAGACTCCTTGTTTTGGAAATCTTTCTTTTTGCAAATATATGACTCAATCTAGATTTTCCTCAAATCAGAAGATTATATTATTAACCACAAAGGAAGATTATGTGCCAGTGATTAATTTGTATGTACCTGTTTCAAGCACTTGAAGAAACAATGGGGCAACCTGTTGAAGTTATTTATCCTATACTTAGAGGAATCTTCACTATCCTGAGTGCTTGGAATTCAAAACTAAAAGTTACCATTTGTTAAATACATGCTACATCATTTGTGCTCCTAAGACTTTAAAAATTACATTGTCTTCCTTACCTATGGTATTGACATCATTAATCCATTATATTAAAGAAAAACTAAGACTTGCTGTTGTTATAAGTGAATCCACTTGGATTCAAATTCCATGGCATACTGATCCACAAAGAACAAACAATATTTTGTCTTTTGAGATTTTATCATCCAATTCAGTAAGAATTATGAGCTGTCTCTCAGTGTGTGAATAAGTCAGGCTGGATTGTACAAAAATATACAATAGTTTTTAATTAGTTTGTGTCTTTTCAGATTCTGATGGAAGAAACTTCTATAGTACCTTCTTATTTCACAGATAAAATGCATACATATAAATATGTTCACTATATTCTGCACATACAAAATAGGTCCAAGTTTACACAACAGATCACTCATGTACTGGCTAACACTGTGATTTGGCTCAAAAGTGTGTGCTACTCTCTTTTTCAGGTGTTGGCATTTGGGAGATTTAACATAGCTACATGGGTTGTACTTGACCTGAAGAACTCTTAGAGGATAGTGTGCAAACTTTAGCTTGACAGAAGTTTATATGGTAGTTAACCAGAAGAAGGGTAAAAGGAAAGAAACCATTAAACACACTATCAGATAAGTAACATGGGAAAACGTTCCTTCAAAGTACATTCATCATGTGAAGAAAGTAGTTTCCTTCCTTCAGGATAGTTTTACATTTCCAGCTTCGTGAGGCCTCATGGCTATTCTTCTAGAGCAGGTTTTCTCACTCTCTACACAACTGGCATTTTTGATTACATAGATTTTATATCCTGTGTAATTCTCTACATTTTCTTGGGCTTAGAAGCATCCCTGACTCCTACCCTCTAGGTAGGTGCAAATTATTCTCTCTCATCAGGAAAATCAAAAAATGCCTCATGCATTACCAAATGTCACCTTCATGTGTGGGGAGGGGCACACCATACCTGGTTACTAACCATTGATCTAGAGTTTTACATAGGAGAAAAATATTCCTTAATTAAAAAAGAACATCTTGTAGCTTTAATAAAAATGGGCAGATTAAATCTGTTTATCAAGGAGAATCATATTCAGGAGATAGTAGCCAGATAAAGGAGGTGAAAGAGCATTTCAAGAGGAAATACTCTGGATAAAATCAAAGTAGCATGAAACGCACAGTTGGATTGCAAATCAATAAGTAATTTCACATATGAATTGTGTCATAAGCAGAGATAATGTTTGTTGGGGCTTAGGAAAAGGGAAGAATAACAAATAAGGTTACAATTTAAACAAAATAATTTCAAAACCTTAGGTGGAAAACCAGGTTTTTTTTTTTTGCCTTTAAAAATCCACTCCATCTGATCCACAAGGATGAGATCTGGCATAGGGAGAGGATGTTAGAAGAATAGTTGTGATAGGATTCGATAGGATGATGTGACCTGGCCATATCAGAAGAGTAACACAGGAAGAATATTTGTGCTACTTGATGACTTGATGGAGAGAAGTCATGGGAGGAGAGACTAAGACGTTCATGGTTTGAGAGCAACGAGTAACGGCACTGGATGACAAGGACTAGCTAGAAGCAACTGTTGTGTGTACACATGTACATGTTCAGAAGAGGGAGGAGACAAAACTTAAACCCTGAAATCCAAGGAACAAGAAGAACAATCAGGGGTCTCATTTGCAGCAGGAATCCTGAACCATTAGTGTTACTTAAACCTAATTCTGACTCAGGCTGATTCTCAGAACATAAAGAAGGAAGGGATTAGGTCTAAATTCACTCTCCCAACAGTCTATGGAAACCTTTCCCTCTACAAGATCTCTGACATTCACCGTTTGATCTCTGCCTCAACCCTCCAGGAATGGAACCTCTGTTTCCGAGAGAGCTTGTCCATTGCAGGACTGCTCCAACTGTCAGACAGGTTTTCTTCCTGGTGAGCCTCAAACCGTCTCCTCTTCATTTCTCATAGAAGTCCTCAATCCACGTTCCGAAAAACACATCAGCCATGGGGCATGGACCTGAAGTCAGTCAGGACAGTTTGCATCCTTGGGATATCCCTTAGCTATGCATGCTCTTCAGGCAGTTCTAAAACTTTACATTGTCTCAATTCCTTATCACTGAGGCAAAGTTAACTGGTAGAAACACACTACTTGGTAACTGTGAGGATGAAATGATGTAATGCATTTAAAATATTAGAAAGGGGCGCCTGGGTGGCTCAGTGGGTTAAGCCTCTGCCTTCGGCTCAGGTCATGATCTCAGGGTCCTGGGATCAAGCTCCGCATCGGGCTCTCTGCTCAGCAGGGAGCCTGCTTCCTCCTCTCTCTCTGCCTGCCTCTCTGCCTACTTGTGATCTCTGTCTGTCAATTAAATAAATAAAATCTTAAAAAAAAATAAAATATTAGAAAGAAACATAAAATGTATTACTCTGCCTGAATGCCAGTAATTCTTTTCCTAGGAGTTACCCTGTGCTTCTCCTGACTCCATCAGATACTTGATGAACATGTTACCAGATGTGTTTTCCCCTGAATGACTTGAGGGTGTCATTGCTACTGGAACTCTTCCAGTCTAAACATGTATAATTTCCTGACCTAAAACAAATAAGCTTTCCGTGCATTGATCAGCCCTAATCCTCCTCGAGGCTCCTCCTACCTGTGAGGCTCGCTTTAAAATTTCTCACCCAGTGTGTGATTAACTGACTCAGAAATATTCTGAGTAGCAGCAGGGACAAAATCTTCTCCCCATTTGAACAATCAGCTACTCTAAGACCCCATTGCTCTTTTATCGTCTTGCCATCTTCTTGGAGCATAAAGGTGTTGTGTTCTCCTTGAAAACAATCCTCCGTGTTCCCCACACTCAGTGCAGATCTAAGGCCCAAGGACTCACCTGGAATCATCTGTGGTAACATACGTAGAAGCCACAGAGTGAAATTCTTTTGGTGTTACCAATAGTGAGGATGGCTGTTTTGTACTACTGGAGCCACCTGGGGATATTTTGCACCAGTCACTGGTGAGCTTTAAATTAGCCTGGGACAAGGATGAAAAGCAGGCACAATATGGTTCAAAACCTAGGAGACTATGTCTCATAGCACATCTGCATCTAATAAAAACTCTCATATCCTGGTATCCTTGGGGATACCAGAAATTTCTAAGAGAAGACAGTGCCCCAAGACAACACAAACCGTCAATGACACTTTTATACAAATAATGAACCAATGAAGGCCAGTGAAAATATCTCAAGGTCTTCATACTAATCAGTGTAGACATGATGACAGAGAACTAAATGGAATATTTCTATGTGATACACAAAGAGTCTCAGTCATGTTCAGAATTCAGATAATGTAATGATGTGCATTTTTCAAAATTTTAGTGCCAGTCAGAATATCTATTTCTGGTTTCCAACTATGAAGGATTATTCATGCCTGACATTTACTTAGGTGAAAAAAAAGAGTTTGAACTTAAAGAGAGATTTTAATCTTTTTCTCAAGCAGAAGAATGGAAAAGATTCAGAATCTTTGTGTGGTGAAAGAAAGAGTCTAACAAGTCTGCATTCCGTGCATCTGTCTGAAAGACTTGATGGCCTTAGTTACAGTCACACAGTATTTGTCTTGTGTCTTGGGTTAGGTCCTAGGGAGTAGACCTGTTCTTTTTGCATTGAAAGGATCTCTGGGGGCACCTGGGTGGCTCAGCGGGTTAAAGCCTCTGCCTTCAGCTTAGGTCATGATCCCAGGGTCCTGGGATCGAGCCCCGCATCGGGCTCTATGCTCAGCAGGGAGCCTGCTTCCTCCTCTCTCTCTGCCTGTTTCTCTGCCTATTTGTGATCTCTGTCTGTCAAATAAATGAATAAAATCTTAAAAAAAAAAAAAAAGAAAAAGAAAGGATCTCTGACTCCCATCTTGTCATAAACTGCCATAAAATTACATTCATCCTAGAAAAAACAATGGTGTAGGATGGGCTGTGTGGTGAGCCGGGTGAGTGCCCAGGGGCTTAGGAGAACTGGTTGTGGATATCTCCTCCCAACTGCACACTCAGTGATGTCATGTTGGCAGACTGTATACAGCCATACCTGGGGCCGTTACCCCAGTAAAAGGAGCAAATTACGTACATCAGAGTTTCAACTGTCCATCAGGGTAACAGTGATGGGCTTAATATAAATAAAATATTTTCAGAGAAATCAAGAAGAACACTCTTCAATTAGAATATGAAGGAGGCTGAGGTGAGGTCAGCACATTCTGAACTACAGTAAAGAGGAGTAAATAGTAAAAGAGTAGTAAACTACGCTTTGTCTAGAGAATATAATATTATTTTTAACATATGGAATGAGTCACAAGATACTTTTGGGAAATGCCCAAAGTGTTTGAACATCCCAGAATCATAAAGCTATTGAAAGTTAGAGAGACAATTACTCTTAGATATTGTTTAGTTAAAACCCATTAGAGCTACAGAGAAATAAGATGTTTTGGAAACAATGGCACTCCTTATTTGGTAATAGATAAATTTCTTTAAAGCTTCTAAGGATTTTACTAAATAGAAATAATCGCCTGTGAGAAATAAAATAGGGACTACAGAGTACACATTTTCAGATGTGGCTCCTTATTCCACAAGTTCTCTATAGATAACCAGAAACAGAAGTTTAATTTTTAAATGGAACAGTGTTAGAAATGGAGTTGAATAGGTGTTACTGCAATGGTTGACAAAGTTTATCAAGTGAGAAGTTGTAAATTTATAGGAATTATGAGGAATCCAAAACAGAAGGGCATAGATACATAGAAAATAAATGGGGGAATGGATAGAGTCCTCATCTAGAGTTGAATGAAGAAAGTAGAAATGAAAGACAGGGCAAACCTTGGGATACCAGAAATGATTCAGGAGAGGGCTATAGAGCAATTGAGAGTGGTTTTTTAAAGATTTTATTTCTTTATTTGTCAGTGAAAGAAAGAGAAAAAGAGAGCACAAACAGGAGAAATGACAGGCAGAGGGAGAAGGAGGTTCCTCACTGAGCAAGGATCCCCAGGGAGAACTCGATCCCAGGACCCTGGGATCACAACCTAAGCCAAAGGCAGACACTTAACTTACTTATCCACCCAGGCTTCCTGAGAATTTTAATGACCTCTTTATTTACTAATGACTGAATTTCTGTGCTCGCTTTGGCAGCACATATACTAATGACTGAATTTCTAAAAATGTGAGGTCCTGGTCATTACAGAATGTCATTCTTTGATCAAAATCATAGCTTTTAAAAATTACATATCTTGAATCAAGAAATTATCAAGCTGTAAAAGAAAGAAATTAGTAGACTATAAAGTAAAGTGTTCAGTTATTTCATGCTTTCCTAGCCTCTTCAACACTATTGCCCTAGTATTAGTGTTGAAGCTTGCTTTAGCAAGCTCAAGATCATCTAATCATATACTGAATGTCACTAAATATGCCAGTAATGTAGCTAGAGCTGTGGTTTTTGTGGCTGAATCTCCAATGAAGGAACCAGTCAACAAGGGCCATTCTATGAAGAGAGTTTGTGTCAGCAGATGTATATTTAGAAGAGACCAGTTAGTCAACCAAATCCTTGATTTTCAAAGCTTTGCTCCTCAGTGTTCAATTCTACAGCTTTATAGATCATGGATTATTTCATTAACTCTTTCTTTCTACATTAATCAGAGCTAGAATAGGAATCCTTTAGTGACAATCCCATTGTCTGACTTATTCAAGAGAAAGGAGCTGCCCTGGGGGCATTACTTGACAGGTACCGATGGTAGGAAGGCAAGTATGAGAGGATGTGAGTGAGTGCAGGGCAGGTGGGATGGAGTGGTTATCCTTGGAAAAGCTGGTAGAGAAACAGTATGGGGTAAACTGGGGATAGTGAGACTTCCTCACCATTTGTTGTTGGGAACCAGTTCTGCTCTTACCAGCCACCTGAAAACCATCATCTGTCTTCATAACACTATCCCTCATAACTTTCATCTCAACCACCTTTCCCTTTCCTGAGATTCTAGTCTCACTCTCTTATATCTTGTGCTGGGCAGCACCTCTTCTTCTGCCTGCACCGTCAGTAACAGCCCTCATCAACATCATGAACTCTGATTCATTTGCTGCTGGAACCATATCCAATATACTGACATCCCTGTGATAGCCTTTCCTGCTTTTCTTCTGTCCCTGCAAAACAAATCTGACCCTATCCCATAAGTCCATCCGAGATCATGTTGGTGGATTCATCCAACAAAACTCACAGCAAGATCTGTATCAAGCTGAGGCAGCAGCATGAATTTATTGAACTTGATATGTAGAAGAAAGTTGCTAACTACCAATTAAAATATCCCCCAGTGAATGTGGAGACGGAGGAGGTCTGAACATGGACTGAGAGATTTCATTGCCACTAGCCCAAGCCCCCAGGGACCTGGGAGCTCAGGATGATGCCCACCACAGTTCATATGCATCTAATGTCTCAGAAATCATTACTGAAACTGGCAACTAGCTCTCTTCTTTTCTCTTCCCCTACAAAGTAAAGGCAGACAAATTCATATACATAAATTATATTTTGATGAGTTCAGTTCATTTTCTGCTGTACTCGCTTGGAGATCATGTAAAGCACATGTAAAAGTAGACATGCTCCAATGCCATGAGGTCTATGAAAATAAACATCCTTGCGATCTTTCTTTCACTGAGTCTCAAAGTTTATACAATTGCCTGATATCTTGCACATTTCAAGTTAAAGGAATTAGTTTTCATGTATGAGACCACTCATGATATGGTTGGTTAAAAAGGAGGTTCGAATTGATTGTCTATTTTTGAATCCAGATTCTGCCACTGTTTAAATCCGTATTGGGGGCTTTATACTTGGCTTCTCCATGTTTTCCTTTCCATATTTCTATCTTCATATATTTGCTCTGTAGATAAGAGATTTTAATCTATAAATTTACTTAGTATGGTACACCCATTAGAGTTTTTGTGGAATAAATACATGACCTTAATTATTGATGTTTTTTAACTTAAAATCAGGATATAGAGCTATTGCTATCAATAAAATATGATATTATTAAATTATTTGATTTAGTTAATAAAGTATGTTAATGAAATATGATGTCATTAAGTTATTTGAATTTGGAACACCTCTTTTGTCTGCTTGTTCTTGCAACTGGAAAGTAGGAATATAATGCTATTTTGAGAATTACTCTTATTTATTATGCAAGTTTGGTTAAAAGAAGTAATGTGTGTTTATGCTTTCATTCTTGTATTCAATATACATTTATCATTAAAATGTGTCATGTGTCATCCAGGTCATGAGCACAGAGATATTTCACATGATCAATGTGGAAGAAGCAGTCGCATAAAGAAGAAATGGAGGGGGAGGGTAATGAGATACAAGCTGTGAAAGCTTTACATGGGGTATAGAAAACAAAAGAAACAAATGATCAATGTTACTTGATGAAAGGACATTCCGTACTAAATTCTAAAAGCTGAATAGCAGTTCAGCTAGCAAAAATGCATACATGTTAGCATACATAATAGAAGAAAGAGTTTATAGATGCAAGAAGCAGCTTATTTTCTATTTTGAAAAAAGGCAAGAAATTTAAAGCCACTTGAAAACAATTTTTACATAATATATGAGATGACAGAGAAGTGTTTCACAGTGATGAAAAGATCAATCAGTGAGAAAGATCCCTCAACTTCAGATCTTCACATGCCCAATAAAGGGAGTGTCTAACTACCCATAGCTTAAAAATACACGAACGAAGGAAATCAGCAGCTGGAACAGGAGACATAGAGTAATCCACATTCATAATGGAACACTTGCACACACACTTCTATTAAAAGCTGATAGTACAAGCGAAGAAATCGAATGATAGAAATATAAAATCACCTAAAATTAACAAACTTGACTATGCACACACGGTTGTGTAAATATGGATAGAGATAGAGATATAATAACACTTCAATCAACAAGTACAGGTGAATCGAAAGGACCACAGCCTGGGTCATACATAAAGCTTCAATTTGTGTTTTTAAAATTAACACCTGGTGGTGGATATTAGGGAGGGCACGTATTTCATGGTGCACTGGGTGTGGCGTATAAACAATGAATTCTGGAACACTGAAAAGAAATAAAAAAAATAAAAATTTTAAAAAATAAATAAAATAAAATCAACATTGAGGTGCCTGGGTGGTACAGTTGATTAAGCACCTGCCTTAGGCTCAGGTCGTTATCCCGGAGTCCTGGGATCTAGTCCCGTACTGGGCTCCTCCTGGTCTGTGGGGAAACTGTTTCTTCCTCTCCCTCTCTCTGATGCCCCACCTGATTGTTCTGCCTCTCTCTCTCTCTCCCTTTCTCTCTCTCTCTGTGACAAATAAATTAAAAAAAAAATCTTTAAAAATAAAAAAAAGTAAAATTAACTTTAGTGTGCTTTGAATAAACTGAAAAGTAGTGGTGCAGCATTTCAGCTCGAGCACAGTAGGAGTGATACGGATTTTCACAATGAAAATGATGATGGTGATGGCCATGATGACCATGATAATCCCTCCTGAGTCCTCACCAGTTACCACACCCCATGGGAAGGGCCTTTCATAAACGTTTTCATTCTGTTACACCATGACCACCCCGTCTCTATGTCTTTCACCCAATGAAACTCCTGTTATTCTTCCTTGTTGATAGTTTAGTAGCTGAATTTATGACAGTAAGTTGTATTCCAACACAGGTAGTTCATAAGCAGCAAAATAATGTTTGGACCAAGCTCATTTTGACTCCAGAACTCATGCATGTAACCAACTTTCACAATGGTTTTCTCCCTACAAAACTGAAATCTGCTTTTTGTATCAAATATTCTTAATAAATATTTGATTATTTGCCCTAACTTATTATGGGCTTGCAAAATGGAGTTTCTCTATGAAATACTACCATTAGTGTATAATTGTCTTAATGAATAACAAAATGCATTTTGCTTTGTATGAAAAAGAAAAACATACTTTGGAAAAGTAAGGTAGTACGAATCCTAGACTCCAGAATTTCCTTCCAGGTTTCTTGGAGGAAAGGGTTATTGTTGGTTAAATCAGGAAAATGATTGAGCGAGGTTTAGAATAATATTCTACAATTAGTCTAAAAATTACTTACATATCCCTCCCCCCAAAAAAAAATCAAACACCAGAACTTTTCTCAACTTGATCCTTATACAAATGAAGAAATTAAATGACCACTGAAGAACAACAAAAAATAAGCATAATATTATATGTCTTAGTTCCAGATTTGATGGAACAAACATATTTTAGGTCAATTGACTTGACCTAAATCAATTTGATTAAACATGAATTACTTAGTAGGCATAGACTTTGAGACAAAGGAGATATTTGTAAGATATTTATTTCAAAGTTCAGATTATATTTAACAAGGCGATATTCCAGAGATAAATTTTTAAGGTACAAACACTAAAGAAGATGTAAAAAAAATAAAAAGAGTTTAAAAAAAAAGAAGATTTTAGAATAGTTGGAGAAATAATGTAGTGGAAATTGCATATTATATAAAGGAGGTTGATTTTAGTGCTTTAAGTATAAAAGAATCAGTGTAGGTATTATGTTCCTCTACAATCTGAAAAAGGATCTGAAATTTGTCTATTCTGCCATGAACAGCATCAGGTGGCTAAGGAAGTCATGTGTTCTGACTTTTCTTATAGCCAAGAATTTAATATTTCAGTATCTTATCTGCTCTTCTGATTTCCCTCTGTTTCTTCTGACTGCTTTTTAACTTAAAGTCAATATCCTATGGGATTGTTAATATAATAATTTGTGTATTTATTAATTTATTCATAAAGCTTGATGATACTCCAAAGTACTCATTGGACTTTCACATCACATAGGACCAATAAATGAGCCATGAAATCCATAAGGGGAGTATTTCCATCAAATATCAGCCCTGATCTTTAGAACGGAACATTTTTACTACCTTATCTTGGATGTGTTTGGTCTTCACCCCATAGACAAGGGGGTTGAAGAAAGGTGGAACCAGTAGGTAAAGGTTGGATAAGGTGATATGTATATATGATGGAATATATGATCCAGACCTGTGGGTGAAAAAGGAAAAAAAAGCCAGGAGATAGAACTGGAAGAAGACACATATGTGGGGAACACAGGTATTAAATGCCTTCAGACGTGCCTCTTTCTGGGGCAGGTGGAAGACAGTGATAAATATTTGTACATAGGAGAGGTTGATCAGAATGAAGTCCAGGCCACCAACAATAAAGGCTCCAAGGAGACCATAGAATTTGTTGATGGAAACATCTTCAGTGGCAAGCTTCACAAGGGCCATGTGTTCACAGTAAGTGTGGGATATTAACTTGGTTCTGTAAAATTTCAGACGACACTTTATGAGCAATAGGCATGGGATGACCAGAATGGCAGGCCGCAGTATTACCCCAACAGCAGTATGTGTGACTAGTTGTCGGGTGAATATGGTAGCATGTCTCAGAGGATAACAGATTGCTACATAGCGGTCCAGAGCCATAGCCAGCAGGACCCCTGATTCAATACCCTGAAATGTGTGGATGAGCCACATCTGAAAGAGGCAAACATCAAAATAGATCTCTGGCAAGTGGAACCAAAAAATTCCAAGCATCTTAGGGACAATGATGGTACTAAGTGCAATGTCTGTAGCTCCCAGCATGGCCAGAAAGATATACATAGGCTCATGGAGGCTGGGTTCAGTTTTGATGATGCTCAAAAGCAGAGAATTTCCCACCAAAGCAAAGATGTACATAGCACAGAATGGAATGCCTATCCAACACTGTATAGTCTCCAGACCAGGGATCCCAATGAAGGTCAACACAGAGGGCATGAACACGGTGCCATTTGTAATAGGCATGGCAGTTCAGGGCCTTTTAGAGCAAAGAAGTATAGATTGCCAAACTGTGATTCTATGTATTCTAATATATCTTATTCTTATCCAATCATACAATTACTGAATGACAAAAGTAGGAGAACTAACTTCATCAGCTTATTTTTCATTTTTTAAATGAGTCTGGAAATGTCAAAGGAAAGATCAAAGTATGCACGTGGGCCAAATCATCCACCCACACTAAGGGATATCCACTGCATGACAATTGAGTATTTGGACACCATGACTATGATGAGGCCAGCATGATCAGACTGCTGAGTGATGGTGTCCTTCCTTCCCCAATCCATCTTCTCTTCCTTCCAAACCTGGTCATGGAAATCAGAGAGAAAAATAATTGGAATGAAACTGCAGACAGAGAAACATCGAAGCACGAAACAAGAAAATCCACTGTACCCTGAACCTGACTTTTCTCTAGTTTTCTCTCTCCTTTTTATTCTCCTTTCACTTCAGATTAGCAAAGCTGGTTATTTCTGTAGAACCTACCAACACTTCTTTGACAAAGAATCGATTGAAGTTCCCTTTCTAGGGTTGAGACTCCATTAATGGGGCCCTAATGACTCTCCTCACCTTGAACTTCCTGATCACCAAGAGATTTCCAAATATGCTATAGCTGCAGCACTCTGACTCCATGCAATGGCAGGGGCATAATTTTGAATGGCAATTCTGATTCAAGACACAAGTGTTAAATAGGAATGCTGCTGTTAGATAAGCACCGATAGCTCCTCACACTCTTTTTTCCACATATCATACAGGAAGGCCAGTTTGACAATATTAAATAAAATCAAAAGGGTTAAAGAGTACCTGGTGTAAAAGAGAAACCATGGGTGTCTCACCAGGACAGACATAAGGAAGAGGCTGAGGTGATGTGGGGGGAGGTCATGGAAAGAGATTGGGAGCCCAGGGTTGGCAGATATGATCCTTGTGTAGACATTGGGGCTGCAGAGCGCTGAAGGAACTGGAAAGTTCTAATTTTTGTCTTCCGCAGAAGCTGACACAAGAAAAATGTGAGGGAGTGGGGCGCTTTGAGAATTATCCAAGTGATTCCATGGAGGATAGCTGCCAAACACATAGGTACAGTCAGGTGGAAGTGCCTGGGGAGTCAGCAAAGACAGGAAGAGAAGCCTCCAAGACAGAATTCTCATTGCAATATGCAGGCTGCTGCTGAGTACACTTCACACTCTCCAACAACTGCACACCAGCAACTAACCCTAGTTCCCTTAAGGCGCTGACAAGACTATGCAAGGGTAACTTTTTTAAAGTGAGCGTAGAGAGATTGCCTAAGTGAGTAGCTGTTTGACTCTAAATGAAACTGATCCATACGTCTTCAAAGTGTTGTTTTCTTAAGCATTTTCAAACATTTGCCCATAAAGCAAGTCATACCCTCCAAATATTAATCTGAGGTTTCTCCCTGGACCCCAACAACCCTAGTTTCTACTCAGAAATTTTAAATTTGGGATGCCATGGAGCTTATTCTTCCACATCATCCACCCACAGCAGCATTCCTGGCAGCCCACTGTATGTGTGCTGAGGCCTTTGCAAGCCTGCCCTGCCTGTCTGCTGTGCAACCCTCACTCTCAGAAAGACCTCCTCCTGGGGAAGAAACACATTCCCTGCAGGCACTGTCCCCTTTTTGAGTTACTCATCTTCAGTTATAATAGCACAAGATTCAAGTTACCCATGATCTGCTCTCCTTCAAGGAAAACAGCTGCACTTCTGCCCACCTTCTCTGGTGGCATGCTGCTAACTTCCTTAACCTCCCAATGTTCTAAAGCAGACCCTCCAGTCTATCATGACTGCTGTTGAATTGTAGCTCCTAAAACTTCAAAGTCAGACTCTATCAAAAAGTTACTTGTACTCTTTCTTTCTATGATTTGTAAGTTTGCTTCTGGAATCTACATTCACTGACTCTACTTGTGTTCATCCCTCAACACATAGAATTTCATGCCCAGTTAACCAGCTACTCACTTACTTAGTATCCGGAAGCAACAGTGGGAAGTGACTGGAGCAGGAGAAGGTTGCACTTTGCTGGTCCCAGCGGTGGAATATCTGTGTTTTCTGACATAATTTTCCCTGATGACCAAACTTGATAAGCTTCTTGCAAATCTTGACGCATTTTTTACTCCCCGTGGCAAAGAAGGACAGTTAGAGCCAGAGGACCAGCCACCATTTCTCAGGAGGAGCGTCTCACTCGATTCCCAGGAGACCTGAAATGTATCTAGTGCATCCAGGAGCTGACAGTGTTGAAGTAGGTTCTCTTGGTCAAACAGCACAGTGTGTTCACATTACCACAGATTGGGATTCCTCGTTCTCACTTATATAATGGAGAAATGGAACACAAAATGGGGAATGCATAGCGTGGGACTCCATGTCTTGCCTGAGCAAAGTGGCCAACTTTACCTAAGTGTTTTCAGGAGAGGAAATTGGAAATAAAACAAATGGGAGCCTCTTCTCACTTATCTCACTTATATACTCTTGGCCATCCCATGGAGATTCAAAGGGTTTCCAGATGCAGTACCATGATCCCAGGGAGGAGGATGTTTGCAGGTCGTGGGGAGGAAGTTTGGAAGTGGGAGGGAGCCTATTGCATAGTCAGCTCTCTTGTCCATCTGTCTGATTCCCGGGCTATACTATTTGTTTGTCTGCCTTTAACTTAAGGTCATCTCTTCCTGCTCTTAAGAGAGCACGCCTTTTGGAGTAAGTCCCTCATTCCTTGCATCATAGACAGCGCATATGCCACAGAGACATGTACCCCCACCCATTAGCTGGCCCATGTGGTTGCCTATTACCCTGGACTCTGCATCTAATTAGCTGCAACACTCAGTTAAAGGGGACCTCAGAGGTGGGAGTGAAGCAGCTCTTCAGTGACTGTGCACTCAGCATGACTTTGTGGGCAGGTCTTCTTTATACCTTGAAAAGTTGCTATGTTCCCAAATCTGCAGCATGGAACAACTCTGACCTGGAAAGGAGACAAAAAGGGCATGAAAAATACCAAACAAATCCATGTGTGGACTAAAATCTCTTGGACCAGGCTCTTGTGTTTCACATGGAAGTTCTCTCAGTAGACCAGCTGTGGTTTGTTCATCAAGGAGAATAGGAGGGATGATATTGTGCTTTGAAAAACCATCTCTAGGGATAGCAAAAGTAGATTTGATATAACTAAAGTACAGCATTCTCCAGTCCTGGTCAAATGCCGATG
>JAHRIG010009682.1:0-20668 GCA_020311275.1 Eira barbara
AATGTAAGACTGGCATCTCTCTGGCCTAGACATGGAACATGAGGGCAAAGAAGTAAAAAGAAGAAAAAATTAAACTCTTGTTTACTGGCTTGGCTCCTGTCTTCAGACACTGCCATATCTGCAAACAACATGAGTTGGCCACAAAGAAGCTGGACTTGTCGGTGCTGCCTGAAATTGCCGTCATCCCCTGAAAGGACTCTTACTACATGAATTTCTGCAAGATGGACACCCTAGTGAAGTTTCCTTTGTGGTCCAGTGAACCCAGAGGTCAGGGAGAAGATGGCTGAGGGGAAAATCAGAGGTGACTAGGATGGCACCAGCAATAATCTTCTTCTGACCTGTAGAGACTTGGAGTTTTCTGAATTTGTCATCACAGAGTTTTATAAATGTGACATATTTTAAAAATATGACTTCACTGAAGTTTTATGCCTTTTTGGATCCATGCATGATGAACATTGCATATGCCCATCTCTGTTCAAGGAATACCCTTGAAGGTGAACCCTTGGGAAATAAGGATATCTCCGGCAGGTGGCTAAGGATGTCAGTCAGTGGGTATAGATTAGTCTGGACAGGTGTCAGAGGTAGGAGGGTCAATTTGGATAGGTCTTGCCGCATTATAGACAAAGTGACAACAAAGTCAGTGGTCAGTGACATTACCTGATAATAGCAGTGACTGACGACTTCCTTCATCAAACCTAAACACATGGAATCCTTGTTCGTGCAGTCCTAAGCAACTGTTTTCTTTCACCAATGCTAAGACATGGCATAATGCTTCTTATTGAAACCCACCTCAACGGGTCCCATAGCATCTCATGTTCATGGGTTCTTTCTTCTTTTTTTTATTTTTATTTTTTTTAGATTTTATTTATTTGACAGAGAGAGAGCACAAGCAAGTAGAGTCACAGGTGGAGACAGAGGGAGAAGCAGACTACACACTGAGCAGAGAGCCAGAGGTGGGTAGGGGGGCTCAATCCCAGGATGCTGGGATCATGACCTGTGCTGAAGGCAAATGTCCAACAACTGAGCCACCCACATGCCCCTCATGGGTTCTTTCTACATTATGAGTCCATGATATACATTGAGGGGCATTATCTCCTTCCACATGAAGAAAACTCACATCTTGTCTCTCTGAAGCTACCATCCTCTCCTCACTTCTCCCATTTGGCCCCCCTGCTACATTTTCATTCATGTCAGGTATCTCTAAAAGACCCTACACCAGCACCATGCAGGGGAAGAAAGCGGGGTTCTGCCCATTTTTGAACATCCTATTTTCCCTTCACCATTTTTCATGAACTGAGGCTTGCATTGGTTATTTAACACAGCATAGGTTTTTTTTTTGGAATATGTTTCCTCTAATTGTGTATAAAAAGACTCTCACTCAGTGGTGTCTAGATCTTTCATGTCTTTAAAGTTCACCAGTTTTGCCTAGCATTTTTTAAACCATATGTTGAGTGTACTTGTGACAAGCTACTTGTGACAAACACCAGCATGTCAGTGCTTTTTTTTAAACAACCGTACTTTTCTAAGCCCCAGCTGGTAGCCAATTAAAGGTTTGATTGTTTGTCTGTTTTCCTAAGTGTGCAGAATAATTTCCACATATTTGTGAATTTTCAGTTTCCTACTCTTACTATTCCTAGGTCCATTCCACTAGGATTGGAAAAAAACAAACAAACTTCCTATGAGTTGTCTTCTTAAATTTGTCAAGACTAATTTTGTGAACTAAAATTTATTTATTCTAGAGAATATGACATTTTTCCTCTATGAAAATGTGTTTCCTGCTGCTGTTGGATTGTATGTTCTGGATATATGGGTATATGTGGTGTTTAGTGATGTTGACATCTGCTGTTTGCTCTTATTGCACGCATTGATGTTCTACCAGTTGTTAAAAATTGGGAATTGAAGTCCCAATACAGTTGTATTGCTGTCTATTTGTTCTTTAGGTTTTATCAGTGCTTACTTTACACTTTTGAAGGCAATTTCCTATTGGAGATACAGATATAGTTCTTAATGAATTAATCTCTGTTGTTTTAATAAATTTGTATTTTCATGTTTTCCTGAAATTAAAAATGATTTACATATTAGTGTTATTATAATATTTTCTGTTTGTGTATATATTTACCTTTACCAAGGTGTTATGCTTTGGATGCTTTTGGATGTTTTTGTGTTGTTGCTTAGCATCCCCTCATTTCACCTTGGGATGAACTCCTCTTTAGAATTTCCTGTAAGATAGGTGTACTGGTGATGAACTCCTATTTTTATTTGTCTGGGAATTTTTTTTAATCTTTCTTTGTTTCTGGAAGACAGTTTTACTGAGCATAGTATTCTTGGTGGCAGTTTTTTTTAAATCACTCTGAATATATCAACCACTTACATCTTACCTATAAGTTTGCTGCTGAGCCAGGAGCCAATAGCCTGATGGCAACTGCTTCGTACATGATGAGTGAATTTTCTCTTGCTGCTCTCAAAATTCTCTTTGTCTTTCATTTGTGACAATTTGAAAATGATGTACCTCAGTATAGACTTTTCTAGATTTCATACTTTATACCTTTTGAGCTTCATGAATTGGGTGTTTATTTATCCTTCCAGAAAAGAAAACTGCAAGCTATAATCCCTGATGAACCTGGATGCAAACAAAACTAAACAGAACAGAACAAAACAAAATAAACAAGAAAACCTCAGCAAAATACTAACTTCTCAATTCAACAGCATGTGATCAGGTGGGAAGCACACTTCAATATACACAAACCAGTTAAAGTGACAGACCACATTAACAGAATGAGGGATGAAAACAACATAATCTTCTCAATAGTTTCAGAATAATTATTTGGTAAACTTTAACAAACTTTCATAATAAAAATACAACATACCATGTAGAGGAGGAATACATTTTAATATCATAAAGGCCTAGCAAGGCTAGTTGTCATCACACTCAATGGTGGAACGACACTGAAATCTGTAAAACACTCATGAAAGAAATTAAGGCAGATGCCCATAAATGGAAAAACATCTATATTGGGAAGACGCAATATTATTTAAATATATCAATATCAATAATACCAATAATAGAGGCTGTGTTCTCTCCATATCGAATTCCAATGGATTTCTTTGTGAAAAATAGAACGAAAATTGTCCTAAAATTCATATGGAACTGGAATGAATTCATGTGGAATTTTCCTGAATGGCCAAATTAATCTTGAGAAAGAAGAACAAAGCTACAGTCATTAAAATATTATAGTACAGGGGCGCCTGGGTGGCTCAGTGGGTTAAAGCCTCTGCCTTCCACTCGGGTCATGATCCCGGGATCCTGGGATTGGGCCCCGCATCCGGCTCTCTGCTCGGTGGGGAGCCTGCTTCCTCCTCTCTCTGCCTGCCTCTCTGCCTGCTTGTGATCTCTGTCTGTCAAGTAAATGAATAAAATCTTTAAAAAAAATATTATAGTACAAGAACAAAGACAAACATACAAACCAGTAGAATTGACGTTTGCTGTTTGCTCTTATTGTATGAGCAGAAGGCCCAGAAATAAACCATTGCAAATATGTCATCAGGCACAGGAATAAAGCTCTCAGACACCAATCTGTGTGGTCATGCAGGGCTTTCTCTGCAAGGTAGAATAACGGTAGCTGAATTTAGCACATAGCTTTTATTTTTTTTAATTTTTTGGGTTTTTAATTTTTTGGGTTTGATATATATATAGATATATATATTGACATATATATATCTCAATGACAGATGTATCAAAGCCTGGGGAAGGAATACAAGGAGATGACAATTATTCTGAAGTCAGAAAGCAGGCACACACGGAGGCAGTCATGGGATAAGGGAGGAATGGAATGCATATGCTAGAAATCCCTGGAGGCAGAGGTAGAGTTGAGGGTTACTTTTTTTCATAGCTCCTAATCCATGCCCTCCCATAGGAGATGATGGGATCTTGGTCCTACTGGCACATTGCATTAAATAGTCCAAGATCAGGAATGCTGGTGATGTTTCAGCTTATTCCACAGTCACCCTTTAAGGCTTAATATACACTTTCCAAGAATAATTTGAAACATATATTGGCAACTAATCTTTGGCAAAGGAAGCAAAAGTTCACATTTGTAGAACAAGGAAATTGTATTGTGAAAATTGAATATCCACTTGCAAAATAATGAAATTGAACCTTTATACTATACACAGAAATGAATCAAAATTGCTTAGAGATTTAAATGGCAGAAGTGAAGTGAAAATCCAGAAAATATAGAGGAAAACATCTTGGTTTTGGTCTTTGTAATTATGTGTTTCTTTTTAGGTCTCGAAGTCCATTTATATTTAAACAGTCAACGTTGCTTTTTTATATTTGTGTCTGTATAGTCCAACATATCTCAAAAGTTTCCTTTCAGTCAATATATATCTTTATGTTTAAAATGTATCTCTTATAGGTATATTCAAGTATTGGTTTTAATCCTACTGTGTCATTTCATGACAGAGTATTAAGATCATTAGTGCTTAAAAATAAAATGAACAATATCATTAGTGCTTAATGTTATTATCGACAATCACTTATTTAAGTCTACCATTTTATTATTTACTGTTTGTTGCCTTTGTTTAAAGTTGCACTATTTCCCTTTCAGATCTGTCTTTTCGTTGTATGAATTTTGTAAGATTTCATTTTTTTATTATTTTTTAAATTTTCTATTCAGTGTTCCAGAATTAATTGTTTATGCACCACACCCAAGGTTCCATGCAATACGTGTCCTCCATAATACCCACCACCAGGCTCACCCAAACTCCCACCTCCCTCCCCTCCAAAACCCTCAGATAGTTTCTCAGAGTCCACAGTCTCTCATGGTTCATCTCCCCCTCCAATTTCCCCCAACTCCCTTCCATTCTCCATCTCCCCATCTCTCTGTGTCCTCTCTCTTATTTCTTATGATCCAAAAATAAGTGAAACCATATGATAATTGACTCTCTGCTTGACTTATTCCACTTAGCATAATCTCTTCCAATCCTATCCATACTGATACAAAAGTTAGGTAGGCATCCTTTCTGATGGAGGCATAATACTCCATAGTATACATGGACCATATCTTCCTTATCCATTCATCCATTGTAGGGCATCTTGGTTCTTTCCACAGTTTGACCACTGTGCCTATTGCTGCTCTGAACATTGGGGCCCAGATGGCCCTTCTTTTCACTGCATCTGTATCTTTGGGGTAAATATCCAATAGTGCAATTGCAGGATCATAGGTAGCTCTATATTTAATTTCATAAGGAATCTCCACACTGTTTTCAAAAGTGGCGACACCAACTTGAATTCCACCAACAGTGTAAGAGGGTACCACTTTATCCACATCCTGTCCAGCACATGTATTTTACTACATTGTTAATTTTTGCCATTCTATCTGGTGTGAGGTGGTATCTCAATGTGGGTTTGATTTGAGTCTCCCTGATGGCTAGTGATGATAAACATTTATTCATGTGTCTGTTAGCAATTTGTATGTCTTCATTGGAGAATTGTCTGTTCATGTCTTCTGGCCATTTTTTGACAAGATTATCTGTTTTGTTTGTGCTGAGGTTGAGGAGTTCTTTATAAATCTTGGATATTGGAGCTTTGTCTGTACTATCATTTGCGAATATCTTCTCCTATTCCGCGGGTTGCCTCTTATTTTTGTTGACTGTTTCTGTTGCTGTGCAGAAGCTTTTGATCCTGATGGAGTCCCAAAAGTTCATTTTTGCTTTTGTTTCCTTTGCCTCTGGAGACATATCTTGAAAGAAGTTGCTGTGGCTGATATTGAAGAGGTTACTGCCTATGTTCTCCTCTGGGATTCTGATGGATTCCTGCCTCACATTGAAGTCTTTTATCCATTTCAAATTTATCTTTGTGTATGGTGTAAGAGATGGTCATGTTTCATTCTTCTCCTCATAGCTGTCCAATTTTCCCACCACCATCTATTTAAGAGACTTTTTCCCACTGTGATTTTTTTTTTCCTGCTTTGTTGGGCCAATATCGCTGATGAATATGGATGCTAAGATTCTCAAAAAGATCCTAGTTAATAGGCTCCAACAGTACATTTAAAAGATTTTCCATCATGACCAGGTGGGTTTTATCCATGAGATGCAAGGGTGGTTCAATAGTCACAAATCAATTAATGGGATAGGACAAATCAATAAGAGAAGAGAGAAGAACCACATGGTCCCCTCAAATGATACAGAAAACTCATTTGACAAGATAGAGCATCCGTTCCCAATTAAAATGTTTAAATATATTGGGATAGAGGGGAAATTCCTCAAACTTCATAAAATCTATCTATGAGAATCCCACAGGGAATATGATCCTCAATGAGGAAAAGCTGACAGCCTTCCCTTCAAGACCAGGAACACGACAAGGATGCCCACTCTCACCACTCTTGTTCAACATAGGATTAGAAGTCCTAGCAACAGGAATCAGACAACAAAAAGGAAATAAAAAGTATTCACATTGGCAATGAAGATGTGAAACTCTCTCTCTTTGCAGATGACATGATACTTTATAAGGGAAACCTAGAAGACTCCAACCCCAAACACTAGAACTCGTACAGCAATTCAATAATATGGCAAGATACAAAATCAATGTACAGAAATTAGTTGCTTTCACTAACAATGAAAATACAGAAAGTGAAATTAGAGAATCAATTCCATTTACTATAGCACCAAGAATGAAAAGTACCTGGGAATAAACCTAACCAAAGAGGTAAAGGATCTGTACTCGAGGAACTGCAGAACAGTCTGGAAAGAAACTGCAGAAGTCACAAAAAGATGGAAGACCATTCCATGCTCATGGTTCAGAAGAATAAACATTGTTAATAGCTCTATATTTCCCAGAGCAATCTATACTTTCAATGTCATTCCGATCAAAATTCAACCGGCATTTTTAAAGACCTAGAAGAAACAATCCTAAAATTTGTATGTAACCGGAAAAGACCCAAATTCCTCAGGAAATGTTGTAACATTCCATTTTAACTTATCTATATAGTGTCTATCCCCTCCCTGTCTATCTGTCATCCCACTCCAACTGGGTGCCCTTCTTCCCCCCAGGCCCCTATCTTTTCTTTCAAGAATTGCTCTGTAGATTACAGTTTATACAATCTTAAACTTTCATTTTCAAATTAGAGTGGATTCTGAGCCACTTCATATTTACATATTTACATTTAACATAAAAGTGTTAAATCATAGCCATTTATTACTACTGGGAGTTTTGCAAGGAATTTCATGTATCGTATCTGTATACATTGGTAACCAAGCAGACAATATTATACTTATGGTTGGCCCTTGACTAACATGAGGTTTAGGACTGTAGAGACTTGCTTAGTAAAATAACCTTGTATAACTTTGAGTATCCCCAAATGCAACTACTTATTGTCTGCTATTATCAAAATTATAGATAAAATAAACACTCATTTAATACATATTTTGAATGTTTTATTTATTGTGTACTGCATTCTTATAAAGTAAACTAAAAAAATACTATTGAAAATAAGAGAAAATTTATAAAACTACTGTAAAAAGTTCACATGTAAGTGCATACACACGGTTCAAACATATGTTGTTCAAGGGTCAAATGTACTCTTTAAATTTCAGTATAGACACCATACAGTGTTATATTAGTTTCAGGTGTACAATATAGTATTCAATGATTCTGTACGCTTCTTGGTGCTCATCACGAGGGCACCCCTTAATCCCCATCATCTGTTTAACCTATCTCCCCGAACTACAGCCCCTCTGGTACCCAACAATTTGCTCTCTAGAATTAGGAGTCTGTTTTGTTCTTGACTTTTTCTTTCTTTTTAAATTTTGAATTATTTTTTAAATGTATTTTCAGTGTTCGAGAATTTGTATTGTATATGCACCACACCCAGTGCTCCATGCAATACGTGCCCTCCAAAATACCCACCACCAGGCTCACACAACATCCCAACCCCTTCCCTTCCAAAACCCTCAGATTGATTTTCAGAGTCCACTGTTTCTCATTGTTCATCTCACCTTCCCATATTCCCCAGCTCCCTTCTCCTCTCCATCTCCCCCTGTCCTCTGTGTTATTCCTTATGTTCCATAAATAAGCAAAACTAGATGATAATTGACACTCTCTGGATGACTTATCTCACTCAGCATAATCTCTTCCAGTCCTGTCCATGTTGATACAAAAGTTGAGTATTCTTCCTTTCTGATGGAGACATAATAGTCCATAGCATCTATGGAAGACATTGTCCTCATCCATTCGTCCATTGGAGGGCAACCTGGTTCTTTCCACAGTTTGGCTACCATGGACATTGCTGCTATGAACATTGGGGTAGAGATGGAACTGGCTTTCCATTACAGCTCTATCGCTGTGGTAAATACCCAGTAGTGCAATTGCAGGGTCATAGGGAAGCTCTATTTTTAATTTCTTAAGGAATCTCCACACTGTTTTAAAAAGTGCCTGCACCAACTTGCATTTCTACCAACAGTGTAAGAGGGTTCCCCTTTCTCCACATCCTCTCCAACACACGTTGTTTACAGTCTTGTTAATTTTGGTCATTCTAACTGGTGTGAGGTGGTATCTCAATGCGGGTTTGATTTGAATCTCCCTGATGGCTAGTGATGATGAACATTTTCTCATGTGTCTGATAGCCATTTGTATGTCTTCATTGGAGAAGTGTCGTACATGTGTTCTGCCCTTTTTTTGACATGATTATCTGTTTTGCATGTGTTGAGTTTGAGGAGTTCTTTATATGAATTTTGGATATCAGCCCTTTGTCTGTACTATCATTTGTGAATATCTTCTCCCACTCCGTGAGTTGTCTTTTAGTTTTGTTGACTGTTTCTTTTCTGTGCATAACCTTTTGATCCTGATGAAGTCCCAAAAGTTCATATTCACCTTTGTATCCTTTGCCTTTGGAGACATATCTTGAAAGAAGTTGCTGTTGCTGTTGTCAAAGAGGTTCTGTCTATGCTCCAATCTAGGATTCTGATTAATTCCTGTCCCACGTTGAATTCTTTTATCCAACTCGAGTTTATCTTTGTGTCTGCTGTAGGAGAATGATCAAGATTCATTCTTCTACACGTAGCTGTCCAATTTTCCCAACACCATATATTGATGAGACTGTTTTTTTTTCCACTTTATAATTCATGCTTTTTTGAAAATTACTTGACCATAGAGTTGAGGGTCCATATCTGGGCTCTCTACTCTGTTCCACTGGTCTATGTGTGTGTTTTTATGCCAGTACCATGCTTTCTTAGAGATCACAGCTTTACAGTAAAGCTTGAAATCAGGCCATGTGATGCCCCAGTTTTTATTTTCTTTTTCAATGTTTCCTTAACAATTCGGGGACCCTTCTGATTCCATGCAAATTTTAGGATTGTTTGCTCCAGCTTTTTGAAAAATGCTGGTGGAATTTTCATTGGAATGACCTTGAAAGTATAAATTGCTCTGAATAGTATAAGCATTTTAACAATGTTTGTTCTTCTGATCCATTAGCATGGAGTGGTCTTCCATCTTTTTGTGTCTTCTTTGATTTCTTTCACTAGCGTTCACTAGTTCCTCAAGTACAGATTCTTCACCTCTTTGGTTAGGTTTATTCCCAGGTGTCTTATGGTTCTTGATGCTATAGTAAATGGAATTGATTCACTAATTTCACTTTCTGTATTTTCATTGTTAGTGTATAAGGAAGCAACTGATTTCTGTACATTGATTTTGTATCCCGCTCTATTACTGAATTGCTGTATGAGTTCTAGTAGTTTGGGGTGGAGTCTTTTGGGTTTCCATATAAAGTATCATGTCCTCTGCAAGGAGAGATAGTCTTACCACTTTATTGTCACTTTGAATTCATTTTATTTCTCTTTGTTTTCGTATTGCTGTTGCTAGGACTTCTAATACTATGTCGAACAAGAGTGGTGAGAGTGGGCATCCTTGCCGTGTTCCTGATCTTAAGGGGAAGGCTGTCAGCTTTCTCCCATTGAGGATGATATTTGCTGCAGGTTTTTCATAGATAGATTTTTTGAAGTTGAGGAATTTTACCTCTATCTGTATACTTTGAAGTGTTTTAATCAGGAACAATTGCTGTATCTTGTCAAATGCTTTTTCTGCATCAATTGTGAAGGCCATGTGGTTCTTCTGTTTTCCTTTATTGATTTCTTCTATCACACTATTTGATGTGAGAATGTTGAACCACACTTGCAACCCAGGGATTAATCCCACCTGGTCATGTTGGATAATCTTTTTATTTTTTTAAAAGATTTTATTTATTTATTTGGCAGACAGAGATCAGAAGTAGGAAGAGAGCCAGGTAGATAGAAAGGAGGAAGGAGACTCCCCATGGAGCAGAGAGCCCAATGCGGGGCTTAATCCCAGAACCCGGGATCATGACTTGAGCTAAAAGCAGAGGCTTTAACCCACTGAGCCACCCAGGCGCCCCTGGATAATCTTTTAAATGTACTGTTGGGTCCTATTAGCTAGGATCCTGTTGAGAATTTTAGCATCCATATCCATCAGGCAATTGGTCTGAAATTCTCCTTTTTGGTGGCGTCTTTGTTTTGTGAATCAAGGTAATGCTCGCTACCTAAAAAAGTGTCTGGAAATTTTCCTTCTGCTTCAATTTTTTGAAACAACTTCAAGAGAATATGTATTATTGAAAGTTTGGTGGAATTCCCCAGGGAATCCATCAGGTCTGGGCTCTTGTTTTTTGGGGAGGTTTTTGATCACTGTTTTGATCTCATTACTAGATATTGGTCTATTCAGGTTGTCATTTTATTCCTGATTCAGAAACTGAGGGTTTTGGAGGGGAGGGGAATCTGGGGTTGGATAAGCATGGCGGTGGGTATTAAGGAGGTCATGTATTGCATGGGGCACTCAGTGTGGTGCATAAACAATGAATCTTGGTACACAGAAAAAAATAAAATAAAATTACAAAAAAAAAGTAAACGAAAGAAAACAAAACAATAGTTGATGGTCACTTAAGTTCAAACACATTCTTTTCCCTCTATCTCCCCACATCCAGTGGTTTCAGGTCTATGGTGTCATACTTTATTCCTTTTATACTGTAAATCCCTTGACAAATTTTTACAGATATATTTAACTTTGCAGATTTTATGTTGCCTATAATTCCTATTCTTATTTATCATCTTTCTTTTCCTCTCAAAGAGTCCCCTTTAATATTTCTTGCAAGGCTGATTTAGTGGTCATGAACTCCAGTAGTTTTTGTTTGCCTGGGAAACTCTTTGTGCCTCCTTCTATTCTGAAGGATAGCCATGGTGAATAGATAATTCTTGTTGCAGGTTTTTCTCCTTACAGCATTGTGAATATACGTTGCCATTCCTCTCTGGCTTGACATGTTTCTGTTGAAATTTCAGCTAATAGGCTTATGGGGTTTCTCTTGTATGTATGTAACTGCTTTTCTCTCTCTCTCTCTCTCTCTCTCTCTCTCATTGCTTATAAAATTCTCTCTTTATCACTACATTTTGCCATTTCAATTACTAAGTACCTTAATGTGGATGTCCTGGGCTTGATTTTGTTGGGGGCTCTCTGTGCCTTCTAGGTCAGGATTTCTGGTTCATAATTCAGGTTAAGGGAGTTTTTAATTATTTATTCAAATACTTTTTATATGCTATCAGAAATAAATTATTTTTATTATTTCTTCAAATAAATTTTCTATTCCCTTTCTCTTCTTCTTCTAAGATCCCCACAATGCAGATATTATTATGCTTGTTGGTGTCACTGAATTCCCTAAATCGGTTCATTGCTACTTCTCTAGTTTACTATTTATTCCCTCTGGATTATTTTAAATTTCACTTATTAAGTTCTTCATTTCTGATTTTTTTAAAATTTCTACATGGGGGTGTTCTCACTGAGATTCACCATTCTTTTCTCAAATCCTATGAGTATTTTTATGATCATTGCTTTATATTCTCTATCAGGCTTATTACTTATGTCCATTTAACTTACCTTTTTCTTGTGGTTTTGTCCTATTCTTTCATTTGGGACATATTCCTCTGTCTCCTCGTTTCTGTCTAACTTTCTGTGTTTAGTTAAATGTATTCAGAAAGTCAGCTACGGCTCATGTTCTTGAAGGTAGTGGCTTTATGAACATGAGGTCCTGTCATGCCATGTAGTGTTCTATTCACTAGGACCTGGAACTTCAGGAGATCTCCAATACAAGTTGTAGACATCCTGCTGATGTAGCTGAACCATATTTGCCTTCAGTCCAGTCATCTGCAATGGTCTGCTGTGGACAGGATTTGGTCCTTGTGTTTTTAGTGGACCAGTTCAGCTTTGGGTTTGAGTTGGGTCAGACAAGGTGTGCCAGAGTTGTGGTACTACCAAACTGTAGGACTTTTCCTTCTTTACCTGCTGAGAAATTTTCACTGGTGGCTGGGGTCTTCAGTAAGACTCAGTGTCTGCCCGCATCTTAGCCATTGGGCTGCAGTCCAATCGGCATGTGTAGTTATCCTTCCCTCTTCCTGGGGTAAGTGTCACTTTGGAGTGGTGCCAGATCCAAGGGGGGCTTCTTACACAGGCCTGTGGCAGTACATTGGATGTGCTCCAAGCAACTGCAGATTGGAGGGGGAATATCCACAGAAATCCCCCAGTTGCATAGTATTAGCAAGTTCTGCAGTGGTCTACTGTGGGAGGGGATATGGAGCTGAAGTCTAGCTAAGGGAGAGGGTCTACAGGAGAGTTCAAGGGCAGAAAGGTGGTGTTAGCAAGTTATCTAGCAATTACAGGCACTGCAAAGCCTGCTTAGGCTCGCGGCAGGGTCAAGAAATGATGCCTTTCCACCTGCTTTGTACCTGAAGGAGTCCCCAAACTACCTCAGTTCATCCAGGACAAGCTGTGAGTTTAATCATCAACTCTCCAACTCCCTCTCTTTGAGTCAATTTACCTGCCCATCGGTCTCTTCATTGTGTCGTCTTCTCTATGTTTCATGTAAAGAAGCATGTTTTGGTCATTTTCTGGGATATTTAAACTGATGTGAGTATTATCAGGTTGAGCCCATGGGATAAGGGGAGTTTAGGGTAATCCTTTTCCACCTTCTTCTTCAGAAGTTGAAAAGAACAATCAATAGAGATATAACCACTTAAGGATTTTGGAAAGATAAATTATTTATAAATTAAAGACTAATATTACATCTCCCGTGATCAAGGAGAACAGACCAACACCCTGGCATTTAACAGTAAAACTGACAAATCTTAGACCCAAGAAGCCATCTTAAGGGCAGGTAGGGAGAAGAGATTTCCTTACAGACAAAGGGAGGAAGATCAGAATGATGTCAGGACTGTCCATGGAGACCCGACAAGCAAGAAAGGGCTAAGGAGACATAGGAGGGTACCAAATCAGAGGCACATGCGCCCAAGAATTTTTTATCTTGCAAGGATGTCTTTCAGAACAAAGGGAGAGAAAAAGACTTTCCAGGACCAGCAGAAACTGAAAGAATATGTGACCACCAAGCCAGCCCTGGAAAAAAAATTAAGGGGGAGTGTGGTTTTATAAAAAGAGAAAGACCACAAGAATGATACAGAAAAGAAATATACAGAGAAATTCCATAGAAACAAGGACTTCACAGGCAACACGATCACAACGAAATCATATCTTTCAATAATCACTCCCTATGTGAATGGTCTAAATGCTCCCATAAAATGGCATGGGGTTGCAGGTTGGATAAAAATACAGGACCCATCCATATGCTGTCTACAAGACACACATTTTGAACCAAACGATACAGCCAGACTGAAAGTGAAGGTATGGAGAAACATCTTTCATGTCAATGGACCTCAAAAGAAAGCTAGGGTAGCAATTTTCAAATCACACAAAGTAGACTTTAAACTAAAATCTGTAGTTAGAGATGAGAGGGCACTATGTCATCCTTAAGGGGTGTTTGCAACAAGAAGATTTAATAATCGTAAATATCTATGTCCCCATCATGGCAGCAGCTAACTGCAGAAACCAACTGTTAAAAACAAAAACAAACAAACAAACAAACAAACAACAACAGCAAAACAGAGAGAGAGGAGAAAGAGAGAGGGAGAAATATATTGATAATAATGCATTAATAGTGAGAGACCTCAACAGTACACTCTCAGCAGTAGACAAATCATCTGAGCAGAAATTCAGAAAAATTTAAAAAAGAGTCTTGAATGGCACACTGGAACAGATGGACTTCATACATATACACAGAACATTCCACCCTAAAGGATCAGGACACACATTCGTCTTGAGTGCACATGGAATTTTCTCCAGAATAGACCACATATTAGGTTCCAAATCAGGTCTCCTGATACCAAAATATTGAGATTATTCCCTGCGTATTCTCAGAGCACAGTGATTTGAAACTGGAACTCAATCACAAGAAAAATTTGTAAGGAATTCAAACACTTGGAAGTTAAAGACCATCCTGATTAAGGATGATTGGTTCAACCAGAAGACCAAATCATGGAAACCATTGAGTAAGAAAACACATCAGTCTAAAACCTATGAGATATGGCGAAGTGGGCCCTAAGGGGGAAACAATTAGGAATCCTAGTCTCACTCAAAAGAAAAACTAAAAAAATTAAAAAAAAAAAATCCTGAATACACACACAAACTCTATAATTTAAAGAATTGGAGAATCAACAACAAATTGAGCATAAGCATAGCAAGAGAAGAGATGGACGAATTAGAAGCCAGAAATACAGTAGAACACACCAGTAAAACTAGAAGTTGGTTCTCAGAAAGAATTAATGATATCGATAAACAACTGGCCACACTTGTCCAAAAGAAAAGCGAAAGGACCCAAATTAATAGAAGTATGAATGAAAGGGCAAGATCACAACTAACACCAAGGAAATAGAAACAATTCTCAGAAATTATCATCAAAAGCTATATGTCAATATACTAAGCATCATGGAAGAAACAGCATTCCTGGAAACCTATTAACTATCGAGACAGAAAAGGAAGTAATTGACCACCTGAAAAGACCAATAACCAGGAATAAGATTGAAACAGTGGTCCAAAACCTCCCAAAATACAAAAGTTCAGGACATGACGGATTCCCTGGGGGATTCTTCCAAACCTTCAATGAAGAAATAATACCTATTCTCCCGAATCTCTTTCAAACAATAGAAAGAGAAGGAAAATTTCCAAACTCACTGTGTGATACCAGCATTACTGAGCTCCCAAAGACAGTCAAGGCCCCATCAAAAGAGAGAATGTCAAACCTGATGCATATGGATGCCAAAATTCTCACCAGGATCCTAGTTAATAAGACCCAACAGTTCATTAAAAGGATGATCCTCCTTGACCAGATGTGACTTATCCCTGGGATATAAGGGTCGTTCAACATTTGCAAATCAAGCGAAGTGATAGGAAAATCATTCAGAGGAGAGAGAGGAACCACATGGTCCTCCCAAAGGATACAGAAAAAGCATTTGACACAATAGAACATCTTTTCCTCATCATAGATCTTCAGATCATAGGATAGATGGAACATTACTCAATTTCATAACATCCATCTATGAAAAACCCACAGCAACATTCATCCTCACTGGGGAAAAGCTGAGAGCCTTTCTCTTAAGATCAGGAACATCACAAGGATGCCCACTCTCACCACTACTATTCAGTGTAGCACTAGAAGACCTATCAACTCGATCGGATGACAAAAAGAAAGAAAAGATATTCAAATTGTCAAAGAAGAAGTCAAACTTTCTCTCTTTGCAGATGATATGATACATTCTGTAGAAAACCCAAAACACTCCACCTCCAAACTGCTAGAACACCTACAGCAATTCACCAATGTGGCAGGGTACAAAATCAATGCACAACAATCAGTTGTTTTCTTATACACTAAAAATGGAACTGTAGAATGAGAAATTAGAGCATCAATTCCATATGCAATAGCACCAGAAAACATAAGACATTTTTGCTTAAACCAAATCAAAGAGGTAAAGGATCTATACTCAAGAAACTACAGAACACACTTGAAAGAAGTTGAAGACACAAAAAGACGGGAAGTATTCCATGCTCATGGATTGCAACAATGACCTGCACAGAATGATCTACAGTTTCAAGGCCTTCCCAATCAAACTACCAATTACATTTTTCAAAGTGCTGGAACAAACAATCCTAAAATTTGTATGGAACCTGAAAAGACCCCAAATCATGAAGGAAATGTTGAACAGAAAAACAGAGATGGGGGGCATCATGGTGCCTCATTTGAAGCTTTATTACAAAGCTGTGATAACCAAGACAACATGGGATCGACACAAAAACAGAAGCATAGATTAACGGTACAGAATAAAGAGCCCAGATAAGGACCCTGAATTCTATGGTCAACTAATCTTTGAAAAATTAAGAGAAAAAAAAAAAAAACATTCAAGGGCGGGGGACAGAAAGACAGCCTCTTCAATAAATGTGACTGGAAAAATTGGACAGCTATAGATGGAAGAATGAAACTTGATCATTCTCCTACACCATACAGAATGATAATCTCAAAATGGATGAAAGACCACAATGAGGGACACGAATCCATCAAAATCCTAGAGGAGAACATAGGCAAGAGGCAGTCACCTCTTTGACATCTGTAAAAGCAACTTCTTTCAAGACACACCTCCAAAGGCAAGGGAAACAAAAGCATAAATCAGAATTCAGGGACTTCAGCAAGATCAAAATCTTCTGCACGGCAAAGGAAAACATCAGCCAAACAAAGAGGCAAGGCACTGAATGGGAGATTTTATTCACAAATGACACTACAGACAATGGGCTGATGTCCAAGATAAACAAAGAACTTCTCAAACTCAACACCGAAGAAACAGATAAGTTCATCAAAAACAGGCAGAAAACAAGAACAGACAATTCTCCAAGGAAGACAAAATGAGGGTTTTAGAGGGCAGAGAGGTGGGGAATGGGTCAGCCTGGTGATGGGTATTAAAGAGGGTATGTACTGCAAGGAGCACTGGGTGTTATATATGCAAACAATGTACCATGAACACTGCATCAAAAACTAATGCCATACAGTATGATAACTAACATAACATAATAAAAACGCTAATTTATGTTTTATATAAATGTCCACATATATTAAATCAAGCTTGCTAATATTTCTGTTTAATTGCTGCAGTGTGTTTTATCTTTGCTTAGTGCATCATTTCTCCAAAAGATACATTAGTTCCGGGTAAGCGATGGCCTCCTGGTAATATTATATAGCCGCTACAACTCTCATTTTCTCTCCCAAAAGAGTTACTTAGATTTTCTACCACATCCCTGTGTGCATTTCTGTGCAAACAGAAGTCATTATGTCCCTAATGTTGTTTTTTTTTTTCCAATAGGCATGGTTTAGTTCTCATCATTATATATCTTTCTATTAATACTGATGTTCGTATTCAAATGAAACACTTGCCGCTTGCTCCTTCTAGAAATTCAGTCTTCAACACCAAAGAATCCTCTTTTTAACCTCTCTGCCCCCTTGGCCACTTAGTAGTCTCTGTGGCTTCTCCTCATCCTCTGGAAAAACGTGGCTGGATTCCATGACTCTTTGCTCTAAATCCACATCCTAATCTACAGTCTCTCTATTCATGATACTTACCCATGCTTATACCTATACACTCTAACTGAGAAGAGTGTGTATTTAGGCTCTCCTATGAGTTCATGACCCTGCTACATATCTTCTCATAGTTGTTCAAATGCACCTCCAACTCCATATATACGAAGTAAATTCAAGACCTCTTCTTGGAAAACTTTGAGCTTGACTTTGGAACTTCAGAAAGCCTTTCTGGCTCTATGCACATATTTATCATGCTTGTTTTCAGGCATGATATAGAGGAATGCATTGGGGATAGTCTTCCTTATCCCTCCATCTCATGGCCAGAAAAGCATGTTCCCTCTCTAAGATGGGATCTCGTGTTGTTCCCACCAAAGATCTAAGCCTTTTCATAAGTAATCTTCCTAATCATCCTAAAGTAGTATTCCTTGAACTCCAGAAAGTTCTTTCTAAACGGAAGGGTAGTCCTTCCCTCTATTCACCAGTTGATTTAAGCAAAGAGAATGCATTTTTTAATTAAAATTTTTCTTTAAAATGATGAGTGTTTGTCAGATTATGCAATTAACATGCTTTCTCATTTTTTGAATGACGTTCATGATCCAGAGCATTTCTGGTGCTCTGAAGAAAACATCGTCAGCTCCTCTTTTGAAGCATTGTTCCTTTGCCTAATTTTGGTCATTCTTGGGCATTTTAACCTCCTGCTCTGGACCTTAATTCTTCTTTTAGTTTGATGGAGATGTCATGGGTATATTTCAGTGGAGCTCATTCTCCACAATTATTAATCAACACTATGCATGTTACAACCAAAAAAGACCTTTCATAATAATTGTCAAAGATTGGCTTTGATATAAGTTAAATGGAGGATATTGAGGAAAATCATGTTGGAAAAAAAAAGCCTCATATTGTGGAAATTCTTATCCTCTTAAGAATTGTGTTTTAGAAATGGAGAACTTTATCCATCCCTCATAAGAGAAGAATCACGAATTTAACCATGCAACAAAGGAAAAAGACAATTGTCCTGAGATTAGGCAGTTAGTGAATGGACTTCAATTTATCTTTCCATCCTTCACACTGTTATCTTCCCTGTTGTAATCCTAATGGTTTGCCAATTTCCAAACGCATATTGGAACTCATTTGAGAAATCAGAGATTTCTGTAGAAGCAACAAAATACATCCACGGTACAGATATTTTGATGGGATTCAACATTGGCCTCAGGTCCCCATAATGCAGAATATGTGAACATGAGGTGAACAAAGATGAAATACCTAGTTATCACACCTGTGCTAGGAGCACCTGGCTACCCTCATCCTATGATGAGTTTTCCAGCATTTAAACTAAGACTAGCAAGTAAATTTATTTATTTGAACTATTGGTAGGTATCTTCTTTGTAATTACTTTTTTCTTTATTATTGAAGCATGATTAACATAATAAGGTTATATTTGTTTGGATTATAATAGAGTGAGTTGGCAATTCTTTACTGTAATTAGTGCTCACCCTAGGAAGTGTGCTCACCATGTGCTACCATACAATGCTATTACATTATTATTGACTATTACATTATTATTGATTATTATTCCCTATGCCATACCTTTTATCCCTGTGACTTATGTATATTATAACTGGATGTTTATAAGTCTTAGTCCCCTTTATCTATTTTGCCCAACCCCCTAATTGCCTCCCCTTCTCAACATTGATGGAAACAGAGAGTCTTATGCTAAGTGAAACAAGCCAGTCAGAGGAAGATAGATACCATATGATTTCTCTTATGTGTGGAGTATTGGAAACAAAACAAAACCAGACTCTTCAGTACAGAGCCAATTCATCTTTGGGTCAACGCCTTTCTTGTTCACTAAAAAGAGCTCTCTGTCTGACTTTGGGGATATCTTGGATGTTATAATTTTCTTTTCTCCGTATATTTGGAGATAATAAGCTTTTACCTTGCCTACAGTGGTGAGTGAAATGGCAGCCCTTGAAGCAAGAAGGAAAGGAAATCTTAAGGCCTAAATGTATCTCTTCCTTCTACGGGAAGAGGCTACATTATGGCTTGGGCAGGCTTGTCATTGAACTAGAGACCCACAGGATTTCCAGTTGAGTGTACCTTGTTCTGCTTCCTGTCTTTACATACTGCCACAACTGTATCATGTCCATAAGTGATAGAATTTAGATTCTATGACAGTACACTATCCTTCCCTACATGAAAACTTGTGAAGCTTCCTACATCCCTATCCCCACCAGTCTTTTGGATTTTGGCTAAACAATTATTCGTAGGGTGGCAATCCCTTTTTTAAGGATTTCTAGGGGGGCTAGTAAGGTTTTTCCATAACTATTTATTGCTTTCGTGTGATTGAGAACAGGTCAAAGGATGGTCATGATAACTCACTGAGACAAAAATATTAAAAACATATATGAAGCACTCATGGGACCTAGCTGACTGCTTAGGGGAAAATGGATATGACATCAGGAAGGTAGAGAATGGCCCCCTTATGAGAGGTGTTATAAGACATAGGTTAGTGGATAGATTCCTGTGATTAAAAGACAAGTTGACAGTAGGCAAACAGGTGCAAAACAATCTCATGATGACTCTGTGGAATAAGGTTTGAAAATGGCTCTCATTTCAGATCAAGTAGCTCATCAAGTCTAGGCCATCCTCAATGTGTATAGGTGACAATAGGAGAGGCTCATTGAGACTAATTAGATGAAGTGGGGTCTCTACGACCCTGTTTTCTGTTCCCTGTGACAAACATAATTATCATAGGAATTGCTGATCCTGCATCAGAGATCCCCCACCCTACTTGTTCATTCAGCCAGTTCCTATTCCCGCTTTCCCACATTTTTCCTGTATTTCCAGACTGCTTGGAATCTTACCTTATCTAAACCTATGCATTGTATCTGACATTATATGTACTCCACTTCATTTGGGTAGGGCAGAGGGGTTACTGCAGCTTGGCAGAAAGTTCAATGTCAGGAAAGTCATTCAGCCCAATTTGTACAGGTCAAAGGATTTGGTAGAAGATGTTCATAATTCAAAATAAGACTCCTGAGGTGGTACTTTCTTCCCTTTATACAATTGGAGAGGTACCTATAAAGGAAAAAAAAAAAAGACCCTCTGGGTAATATGTGGTTATATGATCTCATCACCAAGAAATGCTTGGGAGGATAGCCTATATA
>JAHRIG010009684.1:0-12345 GCA_020311275.1 Eira barbara
GCTGTGGTCTGGTCACAAAGGGCCCTTGAGGGCAGGTAAGGGACACAAGTAGCCGGACCACATCCCCTCTCCACCGCCAGCCCTGTAGCTCTGTCACCCCTCCACCCTCCCAGGCCTTATACCCCTACCCACTCACCGTGCTAGAGACAGACCTTTGTCATTTTGCCTTTCATCCTGCGTGGAGCTCAGAGAATACCTGTTCCCCTTGAGATCTCCAGTTGTGCTCCATCAGTTTCATAGCTTTCAAAAATCCGGAGTTGTCCTTGAAATTTTGGTTAATCCCAGGTACTTTTGTCCTCTGTCTGCAGCTCCAGTCTCCCCACATAATATGTTCTTGCCTTGCATCACCCTAGTACAAAAGAAACTCAAATTTCTTTTGTGCTTCTTTAGCCATGTGCATTTTGGAAACATCTTAAGATGTCTTATTTCAATTAATCTTCACTAACTTCAGCTAGAGGGACTTAGAAAATTAATGATTATTCAAAATTTACAAAGCTAAGTGCAAGGGCCTGGAACTTAGTTGCAGGCCCCGGATGTAGGGGCGGGCCAGGCCGGATGGAGACGGCCAATCAGTGGGGCACGCATATATTTGCTTTGGTGGGCTGAAGTCCCATTGGCTGCCTGTGTGTGGGCCGGGCTCGGCCACCTCTATAAAGGTCAGCTTGTGTGGCTGGGCGGCGAGGGCAGGGGGAGTAGTAGGAGTAGTAGGAGGAGTTAGTCAGGGAGAGCCGTCAGTCAGGGAGAGCCGTTGGGATAGCCCTTGGGATAGCCGTCGGGATAGCCATCGGGATAGCCGTCGTAGGGTAGTCCTCGGAGCGTCGTCATGGTCGGCGGGAGCATCGTGGTCATCGTCCTGTTCATCATAGTCGTGGGCAGCAGCGCCGCGACGAACGGCCCCGCCGCCAGCAGCCTCACTGCAGCGAGAGGCCTTCGTGGGGAACAGCATCGCTGCCCCGAGCCACGGTACCACCGCCAGCGGCCCCACCGCCCCGAGCTGCGGCCCTACCGCCTGGAGCCGCGGCCCCGCCGCCCCGCCGGCAGCGGCCTCGCTGGAGCGGCCTCATTCCGGGGAGCGGCCCTCTCCGGGGAGTGACGGCGACAGTGAGCAGCCTCCTCCGGAGTGGCCTCGTCCTGCGAGCGGCCTCATCCAGAGTGGCCTTGTCCAGGGAGCGGCCTCATCGGAGTGGCATCATGGGGAGCACAGTCTGTGTCATCAGGGTTGTCGTCCTCGTTGTCATTGCCTCTTCATCGTTGGGAGCGGCCTCGGCTGGGGAGCGGCCTCGTGGAGGTTGTCGTCGTCCCCGTTCGTAAGAGACGGCCCGTACCAGTCGGTTTGATTTTCGATGCTTGGCACGAAATAACGCTTTGCTTGACTTTCGCTTTCTATCAGTCTCATTCCTTTGATCACGGACCCTCACACTGGGGGCTCGTCCGGGATCAAACGACGAGAACTGAGCCAGCATCAGAATTTTTGGGAAAAGCCTCTGGAGGTATTGGGATCTTGGGTATTGGGATCTTGCCTGTCTGTCTGGTTGGAGCTCCAGGGTATGGCCCACCGGGGAGAAGCTGGACACGGCCATGCTCCCCAGGGCTGGAGTGGATGCGGGGACGCCCCATCCCTCTGCTGGTAGATCAACAGGGGCTTCGAGTCCCCCTGGGCAGTCAGGGGGTTCGAATCCCCCTAGATGGTCAGGGGTTCAAGTCCCCCTGGGCTGTCTCTGGTGGTTCGAGTCCCCCTAGGCGGTCAGGAGATCGCCGGGGGTTCGAGTCCCCCTAGGCGGTCGCCGAGGGGTTCAAGTCCCCCTGGGTGGTGGCCAGGAGTGTTGAGTCCCCCTGGGTGGCCGGGGGGTTAGAGTCCCCCTAGGCGGTCACCGGGGACCGAGAAAATCCCCACCGGCGGCAGGACAGCTGGGTCTGCACTTGTCTATGCGTTGTCTTTTTGTTGTCTGTTGTGTTGTGTTGCTATGATTGAAGAAATGGGGCAAGCAGAGAGTAAGGGGACTCTGCCTTTCGTCTCTCTGTTCCTCATAATAGACGTGGGGCTTCTCCCTCACTCATTTCGTGTGTTAAGGGCTATTACTGGAGCCACCTGGGTTTAGTCTAATGCCGAGTTAAGGTGCCCACTGCTGATGCTCATTGGAGCCAGGTGTGGAATATGAGTGCCTAGTGGGCCACTTTCGGTAAGCAGAACTGGTGCTGCAGGATCAACCGAACTCGAGACAGAGACTTTAAGGAATATTCCCAAGCAGCTGCTGAAACTCGCTTCGTTTCGGGGAATTCCTTGCCTTCTCTGGCCCGACGTGGACTGCCTTGCTGGCGGGGAAAGCAGGGCGTCTGAAGTGGAATGGGCCCAGGTGGAACATGAGGTCTGTTGGCGGAGGGATGGCTGGGCTGATGGTTAATTGTCTGTCTCGGGGTTTTAATGGGTAATTGTTAAAGTAGCTTTCGGAGTCTTTGCTAACCTGAAGCTTTGACGTTTTGCTTGGATGACAAATGGGATGAAGTGCTAGGGCGCTGGTTGCTGGAACTTGATTTGTGCTTTTGAAATCTGTTGGTAAACATGTTTTGTGCTTAACTGCTGTTGCAAGGGCTCACAATTGGTTAATATTTAGTCTTCACTAGAGATGGAGATGTTTCTAAGAAAATGTAAATGGTTTTCTCTTTGCCCGCCCAGAATTGTAAATGAGATCTCTTTGACTCATAAGGCTTTTCCCTGATATGCTAAGTTACTCAGGAAGTACTGCTAAATCAATGATAAACCTTGCATTACATTTGGGTAAATGCTGTAACTACTCCAGAGATTCTGTACATTTCCTAACGTTTCAATGTTTTGATAAGGGTCATCACTTGATATTTAACCATATCTATTCTGAGTTTTTTTATCATTTGTAATTGTTTAAATTCTCTTGTAAGATGAATTACACCTTAAAGGAAATCCATATGGGAGACTTTCAGAACAAATACAAGTCTTGAATGTGTTGAAGTCCTGGAGCTGAGATGGGTAAGAATTTCCAGAAGTAAAAGCTGCACTCAGACTAAACCAGAATTAGTATGGTGACTCAAGGTAAGAATGAGTCTCCAGGAGCTTTCCTAGAAAGGCTTATTGAAGCCTATAAAATGTATAGCCCGATCGACCCTGAGGCACCCGAAAATCAGGGGGCAGTGAATCTTGCTTTTGTCAGTCAGTCAGCCCCAGATATAGGGAGGAAACTTCATAAAATTGAAGGATTTGACGGGAAGAACCTGACTGAGTTAGTGGGAATAGCAGAAAGGATGTTTAACAACAGGGATGCACAGGAGGATAAAACAAAAAGCAAAAAAAAACAAAAAAAAAAAACAGACAAAAGCTGGTTGAGGTTTTGGCATTACATGAGCCAGGCAGGGGATGATAAATGGAAGGAAAAGCCTAAGGACAGAGAAGGCAGGCGGGAAGACTTAGATTCAGATCAGTGCGCTTACTGTAAGGACAAAGGACACTGGGCCAGGGAGTGCCCCAAAAGGAAGACGGCAATGCTGACCACCAGAGTAAAAATTAAAGTTGAGGGTAAATCAGTTGATTTTTTGGTGCACATGGGAGCCCAATTTTCATCATTACTTAAACCTATGGGAAAACTACTTGGAGAGGAAGTCTGGGTATAAGGAGCAAGTGGCACAGACAGACATAAATGGACAACAGAAAGGACTTTAAATTTGGCCTCGGGAATAGTTAAACATCGATTTTTGGTCCTCCCTAATGCCCCATATAACTTGATGGGAAGAGATCTCCTCCACAAATTACGAGCTGGCATTCAGTTCTTGGAAGGAGACATGACTGTAACCTTGAGACAACCCACTGTACAGGTGCTTATGGCAGCAGTCGATGAATACCTCCTTTACGAGCCAGTCTCAAAACCAGAGGAGACAAAGCAGGGGAGCCTTCTCCAAACCTTACAGGTCGAGTTTCCCGAGGTCTGGGCAGAAGGGAAGCCCCCTGGCTTGGCCAAGGAACCACCTCCAGTGGTGGTACAATTAAAGGCGACGGCTACGGCTGTTCGCGTTCGGCAGTACCCCCTTCCCCGGGAAGCAAAGGAAGGGATAAGAAAACACATTAACTGCCTCCGAGGAGACGGAATCCTAGCTCCTTGCAAATCTCCATGGAACACACCTTTGCTGCCCATCAAAAAGGCCGAGACTGGGGAGTGCCAACCCGTTCAGGACTTGTGGGAAGTTAATAAATGGGTTGAAGATATCCACCCGACGGTGCCTAACCCCTATACCTTACTCTCCCTCCTGGGCCCCAAAAGAACTGTGTATGCCATCTTAGATCTCAAGGATGCATTTTTCTGCATATCTTTAGCAAGGGAATCTCAGCCCCTTTTTGCTTTTGAGTGGTCCGACCCACAGAAAGGGTTTCAAGGCCAGCTCACGTGGACAAGACTTCCCCAAAGTTCAAGAATTCACCCACCATTTTCAATGGGCCCTACACGAGGATTTGCTTGAGTACAGAACCTCCAACCCAGGAGTCGCTCTGTTACAGTATGTTGATGACTTGCTAGTAGCCGCTGAGGACTATGAGTCATGTTGCGGGGAGACGAGACCTCTCTTACAGACTCTGCAGGAAAAAGGGCATTGGGTGTCAGCAAAGAAAGCACAGCTCTGTCAGAGCCACGCCACTTTTCTAGGCTTTGATCTCCACAAGGGAGTGCTCTTCACTGTCTAAGTCCAGGAAACAAGCGATCACCCAATACCCCCGCCCCACGACGTCCTGACAAGTGAGGGAGTTTCTTGGGACGGTGGGCTACTGTAGGCTGTGGATACCGTGGTTTGCGGAGATTGCCCGACCTCTCTATGAACTGGCAAAAGGAGGGCTCACTATGATAGAGTGGACAGCTGAGGCAGAAGGAGCATTTCGGGAATTACAAACAGCCTTACTGAGTGCCCCAGCATTGGCCATCCCAGATGTTACCAAGCCCTTCCACTTGTATGTGGATGAAAAAGCAGGGGTGGCCAAAGGAGTTTTAACTCAGACTCTGGGGCCTTGGTGAAAGTCAGTAGCCTATCTTAGCAAGAAACTAGATCCAGGGCGCCTGGGTGGCTCAGTGGGTTAAAGCCTCTGGCTTCAGCTCAGGTCATGATCCCAGCATCCTGGGATCGAGTCCCACATCGGGCTCTCTGCACAGCTGTAGGCTGCTTCCCTTCCTCTCTCTCTGCCTGCCTCTCTGCCTACCTGTGATCTCTGTCTGTCAAATTAAATAAAATCTTTAAGAAACTAGATCCAGTAGCAGCTGGGTTCCCCCACCGTTCCCCCCCAGGCCCGACCCCCGCATAATTGCTGCCACAGCCCTCCTGGTCAAGGATGCAAGTAAATTGACTTTGGGTCAAAATCTCATCGTAACCACCACACACACTATTTAGGGCCTTCTCCGGACACAGATATTTCAAACCTGAAATGACAAATACATAATAGGCATCTTGAGGTCATTTGTTGACTCCAATGAGGAATTGTGATGACTCAGCTTACAACTGAGACCGTGGCTCCGCGGAAGTCTCCCAATGATTCCTTCTCCAGATTTAGAGTCTACTAACGTGACTGCTAACTAAATCGGTGCAGAGTTGGCAGCTTTTCAGAGATGTCACCAATTCCTGAAACAAATTATCTCGGAAACATGTTTCTAGCACGTGAGCAGAGCCCAAGCCATGGACTCGGATTACCCTCAACCTAACCGATGTGGAAATGGAAGACTTCATCAGACATCGTCTGCTCCTAATAGTGGACAAAGGATTCAATGTGATGCCTTTAAAGTGACCAGATATTGAGTCCGCGTCAGATGAAGTGTCCCTGGTGATCAGTCGTGGGGAGAGTCTCGTCGGTGTGTTTCTTTTCTTTTTTTTTTTTTTTTTTAATAGAACGTGTTACAGGTTCTGTGACTTGTTTATATCTACAGAAGAATTTTTTTGTTGTTGTTAGGTTTTATTTACTTATTTGACAGACAGAGATCATAAGTAGGCAGAGAGGCAGGCAGAGAGAGAGGAAGAGAAGCAGGCTCCCTGTTGAGCAGAGAGCCTGATGCAGGGCTCGATCCCAGGACCCCAGGATCATGACCTGAGCCGAAGGCAGAGGCTTTAACCCACTGAGCCACCCAGGTGCCCCGTCGTCGGTGTGTTTCTTAATGCTAGCGAGCCAAGAGGGATGGCAGAAAGACAGGCCCATGGAACTCCTTCCACTAACTCATCAAAATTGTAAGAGAGGTTTTCTTGTTTTTACTTTATACACAAAAATGCTGGCTTCCCCGAGGTCACTCCTATCACGAGAGATGGGGAAGATGGGGTTTTCATCTTCCCATTTACTAGAACACAGAGAGGGCCTTTGTCCCTGCAAGTCTGTGTGGCCTGTTCACCCAGATCTGTTCTGGAAAACCAAAGCAAAAATACATATGGCAAAGAACAGATCACACCACCTCTTAAGAGATAAACACTAGCTTCACCGCAATATATGGGATCATTTCAGTAATGAGCCCTGAAAGTGAGAGTGACGTGCTAGTAGGGATCCGTCTTGTGCCAAAGTCATTTCATTTAACTTCTGTATCTTTAAAGAAACGCATGATTGATTTCTACCCAAAGGGACTGGTGACAGTTCTTTGCAAGACAAAAATAATGTGATTCCTTAAAATTAGAATGAATTAACATGGTCACACAGCTGTGCACACATACATACATATGTTCCAATATCTGAATGTAATTAAAATCATGTGTGACAAATGCTTCATATACAGATTCTCAGAAGTTTTAAAGAGTGCCTTCTTAATCTCCTCTTTTCATAAACTATTAAAACATTATTGGGGAGCCTGAGTGGCTCAGTGGGTTAAAAAGCCTCTGCCTTGGGCTCAGGTCATGATCCCAGGGTCCTGGGATCGAGCCCCACATCAGGCTCTCTGCTCAGCAGGGAGCCTGCTTCCTCCTCTCTCTCCCTGCCTGCCTCTCTGACTAGTTGCAATCTTTGTCTATCAAATAAATAAATAAAATCTTTTTAAAAGACATTATTGCCACTTGAAATATTCCTTAAATAATATTCTGTCTAAATTCCATTAAAACAGCACTAGAAATTCCTTTTGCTATATGGCATTGCCATCACACAGTCTGAATGAAGCTGTCCAGAGTTTACCTTCCATGGACAAAGTGCTTCAGAAGGAAGTAATGATATCCAAGGAAAATAAAACAATTTGTTCAAATACCTTTCCTAGTTTCTGTCAGTTACCCTCAGATAAACATGGACTTCAGTTCTGAGGTTGAATGGTAATCTTGGCATCACAGTAGCCGATGGTGATCTGCACATTTTGGGTCTTGAACCTGAGACAGAGTGTAAGGAATGGGATGCAGAGTTGGACAGATGAGCAGCCTCTGCCAGATGTGCCCAAAATGGCAGCCAAGGCCATGGCCACAGTGGCTGGTGCTTGTGGACCGCCTACCTCCAGGCAGGTGTGGGAACATGATTGTCAGGTATTATCTCATGTAATAGCTCCTCAACCTTCAGAGTTCGCTGGACCAAGCTGGTTTTGTGGATGAACGCAGTGGGTCTGGGAGCCTGTAATAACAGCCAAGAGCATGTGCTGGACAGTGGTGGTGTTGGTACAAAGCAGCTTCTGCCCACGCCAGCCTGCAGTTCCTGCAGGAAGCTGGGGGCAGGGAGGGCACATTCCTGATTTTCCATTCAGAGCACAGAGGCAATGGAGAGGGTTTGCCTGCTCTTGGTGTAACGGTTGCCAACCCTTGAATAACAGGGGACGTTGGACAAAGATGGTGCTTCCACTGAGCAAGAGAGAGAGGCCAGAGGGCTTCCCAGATGTTTCATTCACTAGCCAAGAGGAAGTGTTATAGGGTCTGAGACTGGCCCTGATACCACATTTAAGTTTTCTGTATTCTTGGTTCCATCTGTTCCTACCTGCTTGTCATGGCTTACAAGCCCGAGTAGTGATCGGGCTTGGTTTGGTTGGGTTTGGATGTTAAGAGAGGTCTAGGGTTTCACAAAGCAAAATGACAAGATGGGCATTCTTTTGGGCCCAACTACGAGCTTTGCTCCCGTGCGGCGTGAGTATGTCTGACCCTTTTAACTGTGGTGGGAGGTGGAGTGTGTCCTTCTGATGCAAGGGAGCATAAGAAAGGGTCAAGTCTTCTGATCCCTCATTTTATTACTATTATATGAAGGAGTATTACGAGAACGTCTTTGGCCCTCTGGATGATAAAACTTGGAGAGATCAAAGAATGTAGAACCTGAACTTTTGACAGGGGGTTCCAAAGAACTGATAGCATTGAGGTAGATTTACCAGTTGACATAGGTTTTTAGAAGAGAGGCACCATACCTGGGGCTCTGTTTGTTTTCAGAGCGTAGACCAGTAAGGTCCTTGGATGGGGCAGCATTTTCCGCTAAGATGCTGTGTTACGATTGGAAAACCTTAGGCTGCTATGGCTTTGCTGTTGCATAGGTCCTCTAGGAAAACCGATGGACAATCTGAGAAAGAGTCGATGGAATCAGTTTTAAAAGCGGGTGTACAGTGTCGGGGGCAGACACCGAAATGCCCAGAGCAGGAAGAGCCCATCGAAATCCTGGTGCGAAGGAGGCTAGCGGAGGTTCTGGGGCCCAGGTAGCAGGACAGAGGAGCCCAGCATCTCAGGGGACTTCCCAGGTGCAAATTGTCTACATGAGAGCTGTGGTCCTATGACTCACACACCAGCTTCTGGAAGATCGCTGTTCGGGAGTTAATGCTAAGGTAGGCAGGACCGTAGGGGTGAGGGGAGTGGATTCGCCAACAGGGGTAACTAAGTCCATGTCATCGGAAGCCCGCCCACCTTTTTCTTCCTGGACGCAAGTACGGAGCACTTCAGGAGCATTCAAGAGAGGGTGCGGGTCAGGGCAGAGAGGCTGCATGGGGACGCACTTCCTGGTGTCGGAATCTGTGCTCTATTCTCCGATTCTTCTCACATGTATGTGTTACCTTTGAAAAACTGAGCAAATCATTAGTAACATCTAAAATAGATTAAAACATTAGTGACATAGCTGTCTAAAATAGATTAAATCATTAGTGATATGATCGATGGGTATATATGTGAGCATCACCCTTTTTTGGGTTTCTCCATATGCTGATGTGCATATGAAATCAATGTGGTGAGAAACGAGTCACTCATCCCCTGTAACAATGTCCATTATGCTCACACTGGCCCCTTCTAGCCTGAGGCCAGGTGTCTGTGTCCGGGCAAGGGCACCCCTCTGTCTTGTGGGTCTCCCCAGTGCTCCGGAAATGCGCCTAACTTGGGGGCGAGCTGATTGCACACTAAGAACACTGCGATTGAAATCCAAAGCCCAGAATCTAGTCTTGGCCATGCCGGGTAGCCGCTGTCCTACCGCGGCAGACTCTTTCTACTTTCTTGGACTTCGGTTTTGCCTTTATAAATGAAGGGTTTGGAACTAGAACCCTGTGTAGGTCCCTCCCAGTGCTCATACCCCAGAGTCGAGGGTTCTTCCTGCATGGATGGCAAGTTAACATCATGCTCGATTGCCTTGGATGTGGGGCTGCACAAGAGCGTCTTCACTGCTTAGAGATGAGGGAAACTCTTTAGGGGAAGAGCAAGCCTTCAAGGGTGGCAGGTTTACAGCCAGCTTAATGGTGCCACTGAAATGTAAATCACCCTGCAAATAAGGAAAGCTTAGAACAATGGTGACTAATCCAGGCCCTGGGGAAATGTGGTCACATCCCTCTTAAACATTAGCAGACTTTCTATAGAGCAGGCAGTCTTTTGCATAAGAACGGAGTGAAGCTTCTGCCCCTAACCCACTGGAGAAGAGCCGGGAGCTCTGAGTTCTGCAGACACACTGATCCTTTCTCCGTTCTCTCCCAGAGTTTTCCAGGAAACACAAACGCGGACAGCGTGGTGCATTACCGACTGCAGCCTCCCTTTGAAGCCAGGTTCCTGCGCTTCCTCCCCTTAGCCTGGAGCTCCAAGGGCAGGATCGGGATGAGGATAGAAGTGTACGGGTGCACACACCGGAAGTGCTGTTTACCCCTCTCCCCGCCCCCAAATCAGTGACAGAGGGACAGGCTCTCATGGCCAGGCTGAAAACCGAGCTTGACTTGTTTCTAACTTTTTAGGCATCTCTGTGTGTTTTTGTGGAAAGCCTGGATACTGAGGTCTTTAGTTACTTTAGTTGAACATAGAGATGGGCCCGAACTGAGCCTCAGAATCCGAGATTCCCAGGAGAGAGCAGGGTACCTGTTTTAGAGTGGGTGCGTCATCCAAACAACGAGGTCCAAGTCAACCACAGCAATTCACTGTGATGGATGGTGCCATTCTTGGGCACTGAGGTGACCCTGGTGTGGGGATGCAGGGGACAGCAGGTGATCTTGTTTTCCCCATAATCCAAAATGACTCTGGGCTTCTCCCATATTCACTGCTCGAATCCCCACTTTCCTCGATGTGAACCCTGGTTTGAACACCATTTGTGTGTTGTGTCTTCCCTCTTTTCCCCACCGACGAGCAGAGGGACAAAAGTCACAGCCAATGTGAGCGTGAACACAAGCAGAAACACATTCAGTGACGTCTGTGGGGAAATTGACTCTACCGTTGCCATTTTGATGATTTGGAATATACAGGAATTTTTTAAATGAGTACAAAAAGAAAAGAAAAGAAAAATTTCTAGAAAACTGGAGAATAACTCAAAGAGTATGTTGGCTGGGAACATCACGGGAGGTTGCGTTTTTGGTCACACTTCATTTCATACCTGATCAGAGCATTAGCTTTGCAGAAAGGTGTCAGTGAGATCTGTCACAGGCGGAATGTTTAATATGTCAGATCCTACCTAGCAGACATTTTCTCATTCAACAACTATGCCAGCCAGACAGATCTGGTATGGCCTTGAGGGAGAAGAACTTGACCATGGAGACATGGAGATGTTTGCGAGAGCTACTCCATACTGAACCTAGGATTTAAAAACTCTGTATTCCCCCCAAATTTGGTTCTCATAACTATTATATTATGTAGGCTTTCATTTCTTTGTTCCCTCATGTGCCATGTCAGAATTTATCGGACACTTACTATTTGCAAAGAACTGTGTTCGGGACTGGATATAGGGGGCCCTTCTAAAATGATTGGTTTTCTTCATCAGGATTTTATGAGAAGTCATAAAATTATACAAAACAAATGTGAAATATTGGAACACGGTCCTGGGGCCTAGGGAGGAGGGTGGTCAGTCAGTTTTCTGAGCGAAGGGCTTGTGGGGTGAGGTGGGGTAGGGAGGGGCTTCTGGACGGAGGATGGCAGGAGCACGCACACAGTGGCTGTGGGACTCTGGGCTGCTGTGGTCTCGGGGTGCGGGAGGGTGTGGGCGCTGTGGGGCACAGGGAGCCGCTGCAAAGCAAGGATACCCTCACCCCTTTGCTGATCCCTCAGGCAGGGAGACTTTCTGGAGGTGGGGCTCACCATCCCTGAAGTGACCCCATCCTAGATTCAAGGGTCCCCTTTGGCCTCAGCTCCACCATCTTTCTGAGCTCAAATGGGCTCCACTTTCCAAACCTGTCTCTGTGTTGGCCCTTCCATGCAACATTCACTGGAGATGGTTTCGCGATGCTGCCCGCCCTTTCCCCCTTCTTTCCACAGGCCATCACCTTCCCTCCTTTTGTGTCTGAGATCCATGAACGTGCTCACTGCTGCAGGAGGCTGGGACACCCGATACTCCATTTTCTCTTTGATCTCATAAAATCAGCTTCTCCTTCCTCCCATTACTCTGGAAATGACTTTGGGTTTACTGACTTCAAAGCAGAACAAGGTTTTTGATGGCGATTTGCCATTAGCTAGATGTTCTTCGTGAGGCAGTACCACCTCCTTGGGGGAGAGGTCAGTCCCAGGGAGATCAAAGCTGTGGGCCTGGTCCTGGGAAGGACCTGCGTGCACCCTAAAGTCAGCAAACACAAGCTGTGCACCACGGGGGGCTCCTAGCCTAAAACTGTGGACCGATAACAGTCACGGCAACTCGCAGAACTACGCGGAGTCCGTGGCTTACTAGTGGAGCTTCTGTCTTGTCTTCATTCTTATTATTAGTAAGAGCAATTGTTCAAGCATAGAGCTTTGCACTTTTGTTTTTGACAGTAATTGTATATGGTATGATTTATAGCCCAAAGTGCTAATTATTGCCCCCCCCATTTCTACTTTCACTGCTCCGTTGATATTGAGAAAATGTCCAGATTGCTTATCTTGGCATATAATGTCTCTTAGATGCAACTTCTCTCTTTGGTTTCACTTCTTTAAACTCCAATTACAATGATATTTGCTGTTCCTAAAAACACCAGGCATTCTTCATGGCTTCCTGGTGTGGCAAAC
>JAHRIG010009690.1:0-11057 GCA_020311275.1 Eira barbara
TAAGATTCAATTGTGCAGTGATTTTGCCATACATAGAGTCCCAGAATATTCCCTTAATTTCATCAAAGATGTGCCAAGATAAGCAATATTTAGATATGACAAATCAGGAGGAATGGGAACCATGAGCTACCAAAATTATATGACCAAAGAGGCATGCTTGCCAATTCCATATGCTTGGTTTTGCAATCATTTATAGTTAACAGACAAAAAAAAAAGTCAAGGACTAGACTGTTCTGTTGAGGAGCCTCTGCAAAGCCCTCTTGACATCCCCATTCTGCAGGCTGTAGATGAAGGGATTCAGCATGGGAACAACTAAAGCATACATTACTGAGGCCACTGCACCCTTCCTGGAAGAATGTGAGACAGCTGAACTGAGGTAGACCCCAAGACCTGTTCCATAAAATAAGCAAACAACTGACAGGTGAGAGCCACAGGTGGAGAAGGCTTTGTACTTCCCACCTGGGGATGGGACTTTCAGAATGGAGGAAACAATTCGTGTATAAGAGAAAAGGATTCCTGAGACTGGAATACCACCAAAGATGGCACCAATAAAATACAGGAATAATTTATTGTTGGAAGTACCATTACAGGAAAGTCTGAGGAGCTGAGGAATGTCGCAGAAGAAATGAGGAATTTCCACAGTTATGCAAAAGGTAAGTTGTGACATCATGAGGCAGTGAAGCTGAGAGTCCAGAAGGCTGATCAAAAAAGACACCAGAATGAGCAGGCTACAGAGGCGGGAGTTCATGATGACTGGGTAGTGTAAAGGATAACAAATAGCTACAAACCGATCATAGGCCATCATGGTTAAGAGTGCACTGTCCAAACATCCAAAAAGAATAAAAAAAGACAACTGAATCAGGCAGCCCATATGAGAGATGACTCTGTTATGAGTTTTAATGTCCAAAATCACCTTTGGGACCGTGGTAGAAGTGAAACCGATGTCAGCCAGGGACAGGATGGAGAGGAACAAGTACATGGGGGTGTGAAGACGGGAGTCAGAGCTGACAGCCAGGATGATCAGTAGATTCCCTAGCACGGTGACCAGATACATGGACAGGAACAGGCTGAAGATTACAGGCTGCAGTTCTGGATCATCTGAGAACCCCAGGAGGAGGAATTCCAAGACACCTGTTAGATTCTGGGGTTCCATGGAGCAGAGGCAGCTTTTGGGAAATAAATGAGAGTTTATTTTTGTTTAAGATTTTATTTATCTATTCAAGAGAAGAGAGAGAAAGCACAAGAGCCAGGAGGGTCAGAGGGAGAAGTAGAGTTAACCCTGAGCAGGGAACCCAAAGAGGGACTCGATCCTGGGACTCCAGGATCATGACTTGAGCCAAAGGTAGTCACTTAAACAGCTGAGCCCCCGGGCACCCGAAATGAGACTTTAAGTAAAGGAAACAAGTATACAGATACCCATCAGTGTGTCTATACTTTGGATTCAAGCAATTCATAAATAAAGTATTCACACTTGAGGAAAATCTAGCAAAATTTCTCAGTGGTGGCAACACATTCTTCCTAGAACTCTTTTCTTATCGTCTTTGCTCCATTCACCTGTTTCAATGTGCATCCACCATGGAAAGACTGGGCTAAAGAAATAAGAAGGGCAAAGATACTTAGAGATTTAAAAATCCATAAACACATTAACATGTGAGTCCCCTCCTTTAAAGGAAATAAAAGTAATAAAAAATATATTTCTCATGATCTCCCTGATGTGAGGAAGTGGAGATGCAACGTGGGGGGTTTGGGGGGTAGGAAAAGAATAAATGAAACAAGATGGGACCAGAAGGGAGACAAACCATAAGAGACTCTTAATCTCACAAAACAAACTGAGGGTTGCGGGGGGTGGGGATAGGGAGAGGGTGGTGGGGTGATGGACATTGGGAAGGGTATGTGCTATGGTGAGTGCTGTGAAGTGTGTAAACCTGGTGATTCACAGACCTGTACCCCTGGGGCTAGTAATACATTATATGTTAGTTTAAAAATAAAAAAATTTTAAAAAGAAATATATTTCTTCCTTAAAAGGTGTTCTATTAAAGGATACTATTAAGCAGCCAAAGGTATTTTATTTTATTTAAATGCAGAGAAATTAATTATCTTGATTTGAACAATTTAAAATCCTATAAGATCTATGTAATAAAGTGTTTGACCCATTTTTTGTGTGTGATATTTGATTGCTAACAGGGTTTAAGGCATAATGCTCTCTTAACCCCATCTGCTCAACATCTGGGCTAGATGATCAGAAAGCCTGGGTCCTCCAGCTGTAAGACAAGCAAGTTCTGGGGATGTGATGTACAGCATGGTAACTATAGTTAATAATACTGTCTTTCATATTTGAAAGCTGCTAAGAGTAGATCTTAAAAGATCTCATTACAAGAAAAAAAATTTGCAGCTATGTATGGTGATGGATGTTAACTGGATTTGTGATGATCATTTTGCAATACGTATAAATTTTGAATCATTATGTTGTACACTGAAACTAATATAATTATATGTCAATTATATCTCAGTTCAAAGAAAAAAGCAAGGAAGCAAACAAGTCTGGATTCTTCCTCCTTCGGTGACATTGAGACATTAAACCTCACAAGCATTTCAGACCAGTGTAGAAGGCCTGCAATGCTCTCTCTAGACAGGGGGGTCTTCATACAAGGAATAAAACTTTTTATACCCTCTAGTATGTGTGGCATTATCAGCCCCAGTATCCAAGCCAAATTTTGAATAGAAACCCATCATATTTCTGCAGAGTGTTCTAGTTGATGCAGTGAGTGGCATGAGACAATAACCACCACCACATGAGGTGTTTCTTCTCTTGCTCTGGCTTACTCACTGGCTCTCCTGCCTGATGGCAAGCATGAAGCCTGCACTCTTGACTGGGCTGCACTGTGATGAATTCTTAAGCCCTTCCAATCCTTTCTTATAGATCTAAATGACCTAATTTGGAAATTTCAATAATTACTTGGCTGTTAGAGACAAGAAATGGGATTGGGTCTTTTCTTAAGGTGGCCCTGGGTCTTGTGTCTTGGCCCAAACCTATCCATATGTCTTCAAATGAAGCTGTGACGGACACTGGAGTCAGGGAAAGGCTTTTACCCTAATTGGTTGTGTGTTTCAACCAAGCATTGTCCTCTAAGGGTGTTCAGGGGAAACACTGTGCAAGATCTAGGTCCATTAGGTGGTTGTTCATGAAACAATGTCATTGGAAGGGAAAGAGAGGGAAAAGTGGAGTGAGAAAAAGAGGGAGGAAAGGAGGAGGAGAAAAGCAGTCATTGTGGGTCTTGCTGAGGTCTGCATTCCTAAAAATAGGCTGGGACCTTTCAATACCTCTGCTGCTCCTGTTGCCCACAGTTTTGCTGCAACAAAGATCCAGATCCCCAGGCTTATAGGGAGAAACATACATAGTACCTCGGTATTACAGTAAAGGGGTTAATTCAAACCTGATTAAAGCACAGGGTATATAAACTCTAAGAAACAATCACCATCATGGAGGATGTCCCTCACCCTGAAGATCTGGCTTGAGGCTCTCTGGAGAAAGAAATTCACAAATATGAGCAGGATAGAGAGGACCTCCCTTGAAACATATCCAGTGGTAAAAAATAAAGAAATGGGAAAAAATTTTAAGAGAAAGAACGACACTTGCATATGAGTAAGGAAACAAAAAACTGAAACAGAGGTAGACAATTTGACCCAGCTAAAAGTCTGAAATGTATTAGAATTTAAAGAACAAAAAATATAAAGTGCTTTCGCATCTCTTCAACATCGGTTCTGAATTAACTTTACTATCTACTGAAATGCACCAATTGGCAAACCTCCATGTTCTCAATCACTACTGGGGGTTGAATTACAGTAGTAGGTGGGGATCCCACTAAACTTAAACAAGATGTCCTGTAGAATCTTGGGGAGGTTCTTGACCATAAGAACAGAGAACGAATATGTCCTCATCTTCACCACTGAAACTATTACCTTGCCCTCAAAGACCACACACAGTGGGCATGAATACTAACCTAATGAGTAATAAATTAAAATTGAATTAAGTCTTTGGCAGTGTATACGTAAAACCCACCCAGATTTTCACCTCTTGTGTTTCTCCTTTAATTTTACACAGAATAATTCATTTCTGAAACTCCTGGTCAGCAAATGTGTGGGGCTTTCCCCCCACACTAAGCACTTGTCTCCATTAGCTGAATGTCCCACAATTTAACTCAATTCTGACACTACCTGCCTGGAGCAACAAATCCCACAGGATATCTCACAAGACTGCTCCCACCCCACTTCAGATGCCAACCACAAGTATTAGGTCCTTCGTGCTCTAGCCAACTTCTGTCCAATTTGGCTACAAAACTGAGGGTTCCTGTGGCCCCTTCTTCAGGGTTTGATTAATTTGATTTGTCAATCTGGAAGAGTGCCTGGAGGGAAACCACTGAATCTCATTCATCAGTCATACTGGACATCCTTGGAAGAAACGAAAGCTCAGACAGGAAAGCCCCCAGTGTATAGAAGCCATATGGACTACACTGGGTTCCTGTGAACTAACAAAGGGTAATCAATGTGGGGTGCGTGTGTGCGTGTGTGTGTGTGTGTGTGTGTGTGTGTGTGTATACATATACATGTATATATATGCATGCATATATATGCAAAGCTGAAACTTTATTTATATATATTTATATATAAGTATGTAAAGTTTTAGCTCAGAATATATAATATATAATTAATATATATAAACAGATACATATTAGTTGCTTACACTGTACCAACCACAGTGCAGGTACTGAGAAATCAGAAATGAATAAGGCTCAGTTATTTCCCTGCTGACATTCTGTCTGGAGTGACCTAGAAAGATAAAGGAAATGTAGGTTGCATGTTGGTTGCTTTTGGGGGGTTTTTTTGTTTTAATATTTTATTTAAATAAATAAAATATTTTTTATTTAAAATTAAAAATTTTACCAAATTTTACTACACTACCCCCCAAATATTATAATTTCACTAATACACAAATTTGAGATATTTTACATTCTTTTCTCTACATCTTCAAAATCTGGCATTTTCTACTGACAGAACATCAATTTGGACCTCCCACATTTCAGGGGCTCATTAGCTGCATGAAACTAAATCGTATGGAAAGACAGTGCCTGTACCCTGTGCCTTGTGAATAGAGTCTTGCTACTCAAATCCAAACCTGACTTCACCTCTTTTTACTCCAGGACCTGGTAAAAATTAAATAAGGATACTGTCCTCTTTTCCTCAACAGTGCACCTCTATCTTGGGGGTGATTATGCGAATGAAAATTAAAAAGCTACATAGCACAAAGCTCAGAGCCCAGCTGAGGAAACCCTTAATTAAGTCATATATTATGGTTTACTCTCCTCATCACCATCACGATCACCATTTCATCATATTCACCATCATTTGGGAGTGCTTAGGGCACAGTTTAGAGAGGTCCATCTCCTGCTCTCATGTGAGTGATGCAGATGGAAACTAGAAATGGTGTTGTTGAAGGAGAGCAGGATTCTGAATTAGAGTTCTGAAATCCCCAGCAGGAAAAAGAACGTAAACCTCATGGTCTCCGAGCTGAAACTTTGCATATTACTGCCCTCCATCTGGCCAGCCCCAACTCGTCTAGCTGATGAGGAAGCAGTTCCCAGCTGTCCCTCTTCCATCCACCATCTCCCTGAGAACTCACTGGTCTGTGCTGTACCTCTGCTGGGTCATGACTAGGAATTCGGATCCACCCCCCTTTCCTGACTGGTGAATGATGATGGCTGAAGCTTTGTCTTTAGGAGTAGCAAGAAGACAGGCTCAGGCATGAATCCTGTTATGCAGATGATGACTCTGGGAAGAGAAGACAATATGCGGTCTAACAGTGCTTATAACCAGGAAGGCTGGAGGCACTGGTTATTTATTCATTCCTGTATGACCTTGAGAGCTCAATGCGCAGAGCTCATAATTAGCAAAATCGGTGCATGTTATCCCAATCTCTAAGGACTTCCTAATAACAGAAGAAGAAAAGAGAAAAGTGAATGTATTTAAAAGGGTCTGGACCCTTTCTCTTCTCAGGAGAAAGCTCGTCTGTACACTTGCTTCTGACTTCCAACTTCGAGGATCTTAACATAAAGTACAGAGTCCCTTTTTGTTTTCAGTTTAATATAAGACTTTTTGACTTTGACATCTGCAAATCCATTATGTCAATCATGTAAATAAGGGAGAATTCAGTCTTCTATAACAAGAATCAGAAACTATTTCCATCTTCTGAGTTAAGATTTAAGTTTCTAGAAGGCACTTCCTATTTCCTTTTTTTATTTTTTTCCCCTTATTTAAATGACAGCCCAAGTCCTAGTTTTTCTTTCATTGATGTATGTATGTATTTAGAATATTATTAATTTTTATATGTTTATTTATAACTTGCTACTTCTCTTTTTTTGTAATTTTGTTTTATTTTTTTTTCAGTGTTCCAAGATACATTGTTTATGCACCACACCCAGTGCTCCCTGCAATACATGCCCTCCTTAATATCCACTACCAGACTTATCTATCCCCCCAGCCCCCTCCCCTCCAAAACCCTCAGTTTGTTTCTCAGAGTCCACAGTCTCTCATGGCTTGTCTCCCCCTCCAACTTCCCCCAACTCACTCCTCTCCATCTCCCAATGTCCTCCATGTTATTCCTTATGCTCCACAAATAAGTGAAACCGTATGATAATTGACTCTCTCTGCTTGACTTATTTCACTCAACATAATCTCTTCCAGTCCCATCCATGTTGATACAAAACTTGGGTATTTATCCTTTCAGATGGAGGCATAATACTCCATTGTATGTATGGACCATATCTTCTTTATCTATTCTTCGGCTGAAGGACACCTTGGTTCTTTCCACAGTTTGGCGACTGTGGCCATTGCTGCTATGAACACTGTGATACAGATGGCCCTTCTTTTCACTGCATCTGTATCTTTGGGGTAAATATCCAGTAGTGCAATTGCAGGGTCACAGAGTAGTTCTATTTTTAATTTCTTGAGGAATCTCCACACTGTTCTCCAAAGTGGCTGCACCAACTTGCCTTCCCACCAACATTGTAAGAGGGTTGCCCTTTCTCCACATCCTCTCCAACACGTGTTGTTTACTGTCTTGTTATTTTGACCATTCTAACTGGTGTAAGGTGGTATCTCAATGTGATTTTTTTTTTTTTTGGTCTAATCATTTGTTTTATTTATTTATTTATTTTTATTTATTTATTTGACATAGAGAGATCACAAGTAGGCAGAGAGGCAGGCCGAGAGAGAGAGACAGGAGGAAGCAGGCTCCCTGCTAAGCAGAGAGCCGGATGCGGGGCTCGATCCCAGGGCCCTGAGATCATGACCTGAGCCGAAGGCAGAGGCTTTAACCCACTGAGCCACCCAGGCACCCCTATTTATTTATTTTTAGAATAAATATCTGGGTATTTCCTTTTTTTAAATTTTTTATTTCTTTTCAGCATAACAGTATTCATTGATTTTTCACCACACCCAATGTGATTTTGATTTGAATCTCCCTGATGGCTAATGATGGTGAACATTTTTTCAGGTGTCTGTTAGCCATTTGTATGTCTTCATTTGTATGTCTGTTCATGTCTTCTGCCCATTTTTTTGGCATGATTATCAGTTTTTTGAGTCTTGAGTTTGAGGAGTTCTTTATAGATCTTGGATATCAGCCCTTTGTCTGTAGTGTCATTTGCGAATATCTTCTCCCATTCCGTGGGTTGCCTCTTTGTTTTGTTGACTGTTTCCTCTGCTGTGCAGAAGCTTTTGATCTTGATGACGTCCCAAAAGTTCATTTTTGCTTTTGTTATCTTTGCCTTCGGAGACATGTCTTGAAAGAAGTTGCTGTGGCCAGTGTTGAAGAGGTTATTCCCTATGTTCTCCTCTAGGACTTTGATGGATTCCTGCCTCACATTGAGATCTTTTATCCTTTTTGAGCTTATCTTTGTGTATGGTGTAAGAGAATGGTCAAGTTTAATTCTTCTATACATAGCTGCCCGATTTTCCCAGCATGATTTATTGACGAGACTGTCTTTTTTCCCTGTATATTTTTCCTGCTTTGTCGAAGATTATTTGACTATACAGTTGCTACTTCTCTTAAATAAACAAGAGTATCTAACAAGATTGCAATCAACATGTCAGCCAGAACTACAGTCCTCTCAAAGTCTGACTGAGAGAAGACCTGTTTCCAAGCCCACTCACATAGCTGTTGGAAAGATGGAGCCCCTTGAGGGCTGTTGGCCAGAGGCATTCTTTAATTCTCAGCCACATGGGTCTTTCATGGGAAGCTCTCACATCGCAGTTGGCTTCCATCAGAATAAGTAGATAGGTGACAGAGAAACAACAGACAGAAAGATAAAAGCCAGAGTCTTTTTGTACCCTAATCTCAGAAGTGACATCCCATCAGTTTTGCCATGCTGTGTTAGTTGGAAGCAAGTGACTAACCCAGGACACACTTAAGGGGATGAGTCTCCACAATGGCATAAATATAGGAGGTGGAAGTCATTGGGAGCATTAAAATCTGCCCACCATGCCGCCTTCGCCCTTTATCAGGACATTGATCTCTAAATACCACAAGACTCTGGAGGTGTCTCTCTGTTTCCCAACATGGACTACAACGCATCATACTAAAAGGCTCTCAACAAAATTCCCCTACAGAAGATCTGACATGTAGGCAGAAATTGCCTCTGATTTAGCATTTCTGCAGATCCCATGACGTTGATTTAGGACATGTAGTCGGAAGAAGCATATGCAATGTCTCTTCTACCACCAAGGTATCTCCCTTGACATTACACCAAGTTATAGCCATTCTATGCTGAAATTCAACAAATGTCCCTAGTGGTTTATGATTTCTGTAAATCAAGAAGAATTCATTTTCCCCAGAATGTGTTTTCTTTATATTACTTTGTGTTCACAAATCCTATTGTTTAGAAAAATGTGATTTGGGCCTGTGAATTTTTTTCTGGTTGACAAAATAAATTGTATGCAAATGATGTTCCATTGCAACCTGCCACATCCTACCTATGTGGTTCTCCTGGCTCAGAGGACTCTTTTTTTTTTAATTTTTAAAATTAACATATAATGTATTATTTGCCCCAGGGGTACAAGTCTGTGAATCATCAGGCTTACACACTTCACAGCGCTCACCGTAGCACATACCTTTCCCAATGTCCATCACCCAATCACCCTCTCCATACCCCCCTCCCCCTGGCAACCCTCAGTTTGTTTTGTGAGATTAAGAGTCTCTTATGGGGGGGGATCAGAGTCAAGATGGCAGAGAAGTAGCAGGCTGAGACGACAGCGGGTAGCAGGAGATCGGCTCGATAGCTTATCGAACCATTGTGAACACCTACAAATCCAACGGGAAATCAAAGAGAAGAAGAGCAACAATTCTAGAAACAGAAAATCGATCACTTTCTGAAAGGTAGGACCTGCGGAGAAGTGAATCCAAAGCAACGGGAAGATAGACCGCAGGGGGAGGGTCCGGCTCCCGGCAAGCGGCGGAGCAACGGAGCACAACATCGGGACTTTTAAAAGTCTGCTGCATGGAGGGACATCGCTCCAGAGGCTAAACCGGGGGGAAACCCAGGTGGGGTCAGCGTAACCCCGGGTCCCACGGGGTCACAGAAGGACCGGGGGCGTCTGAGGGCCGCAGAGCTCCCAGGTATTACAGCGGGGAAGCCGGCTACAGCGACAAAGCCGAGGAGTGAGCTCTCAGCCCGGGGTTACCTTGTGCCGGTCGCAGGCTGGGTGGGCTCGGAGCGGCCGGAGGCCATGGAGACGGAAGCGACCGGGCGCTTTTCTCCAAGTGCCAGCAATTGACTGCTTTCCTCAAGGCGCGACCACAGGCCAGGGAGGCGGGGCGGTTGGGCGCTTTTCTCTGAGGGCGCAGTGAGGAGCGGAACCCCAAGCTCTCGGCTCCTCTGGGCCGGAGACTGGGCGGCCGCCATCTTCATTCCCGTCCTCCGGACTCTACGGAAAGCGCTCAGGGAACAAAAGCTCCCGAAAGCAAACCCGAGCGGATTACTTAGCCCGGCCCCTGGCAAGGGCGGTGCAATTCCTCCTGCGGCAAAGACACTTGAGAATCACCACAACAGGCCTCTCCCTCAGAAGATCAACAAGAAACCCAGCCAAGACCAACTTCACTCACCAAGAACAGCGGAATTCCACAGCAGGAGAAAGCAAATCTTATCTGGACAAAATGACAAGGCGGAAAAACTCACCTCAAAAAAAAGAACAAGAGGCCATACCGAAGGCTGGAGACCTAATCAATACGGACATTGGTAACATGACAGATCTAGAGTTCAGAATGACAATTCTCAAGGTTCTAGCCGGGCTTGAAAAAGGCGTAGAAGATATTAGAGAAACCCTCTCCGGAGAGATAAAAGCCCTTTCTGGAGAAATAAAAGAACTAAAATCTAACCAAGTTGAAATCAAAAAAGCTATTAATGAGGTGCAATCAAAAATGGAAGCTCTCACTGCTAGGATAAATGAGGCAGAAGAAAGAATTAGTGACATAGAAGACCAAATGACAGAGAATAAAGAAGCTGAGCAAAAGAGAGACAAACAAATACTGGACCAGGAGGAGAGAATTCGAGAGATAAGCGACACCATAAGACGACACAACATTAGAATAATCGGGATTCCAGAAGAAGAAGAAAGAGAGAGGGGAGCAGAAGGTATATTGGAGACAATTATTGGAGAGAATTTCCCTACTACGGCAAAGGGAACAAACATCAAAATCCAGGAGATGCTAAGAACGCCCCTCAAAATCAATAAAAATAGGTCCACACCTCATCACCTGATAGTAAAATTTACAAGTCTTAGTGACAAAGAGAAAATCCTGAAAGCAGCCCAGGAAAAGAAGTGTGTAACATACAAGCATAAAAACATTAGATTGGCAGCAGACCTATCCACAGAGACCTGGCAGGCCAGAAAGAACTGGCATGATATATTCAGAGCCCTAAACGAGAAAAACATGCAGCCAAGAATACTATATCCGGCTAGGCTATCATTGAAAATAGAAGGAGAGATAAAGAGCTTCCAGGACAAAC